>JBBYHK010000009.1:2752215-2764579 GCA_038382065.1 Adansonia grandidieri
TTATTTCGGTGAAGCCTATATTTTTAAGTAACAAAACCTTTTACAATTCTACATTGTAAGTGAGTAATGACAAATTATAATAAAAGGAATTGTTAGACATTGCTCCCTACATAATACTAATATCTCGCGATTTTAAATAAGAGATGAAATACAAAATGTTTAATAAAATTAAAAATAATATAATATATTTATATAATTAAAATAAAAATTTAAAAGACACATAAATAATAAATTATTAAATCTCCCTTTTAGATCGGATTAAATAAAGACATATGCCTTGGAGCTTAGATGTTTGATCTGTTGCCCACGTGACAATTAGCTGCTCATTGATCTTACCTTTTTTTTTAATATAAATAAAATAAAATTTCGTTATAACTTCTAACTTTTTTTTGGTATAAAACATAAAAAAATCCCCAAGTAAATATGGTTTCAAACCTTCAGCTATATTTATCTTTACTACCATAAATATTTTTTTTACATTGATATTTATGTCATTTTAAAATTTTTATTATTTAAGTAATTACAAAAAAAAATTTAATTTTATAATAAAAACTAATTGAATAACTTTTCTATTTAAATTAATAAAAAAAGCTAATACTTAATTACATTTATTCATTTTGTGAATATTTAGAAAAAAATATGTATCTTTCAAAAAATGATAGTTTTTATTTAAATGTTTTTTTATTTTTTTAAAAATTTGAATAATACACATATTTAATTTTACATATTTTATTATCACTATGTTTAATTTTTTATTTATTTTTTTATCGAATTGATGTAATTTCATTCATGATACTAATTTAGTTATTTTTTAAATAATATAAATATTTAATTTTAATATTAAATGAAATATAAAAAAATTCTTCTATTTTTATATTAAAATTATTGTAAGTTAATGTGAAAAAAAATTGGTGAGAAGTAAGTTTGAGCCAAAAGTTTTCAAATTTATAATAATAATTTAACTAATTATTATATATTAACTTTACTAAGAAATAAAATCCAAGTGGATTAGTGTCAATGGCTTACCAAACAACAATTATTAAAACTCCAATCCCAAAAATATATATATAATAAAAATATAGAATATATATCACTCTTTTTGTGACCCATCGTTTTTCTCGATCCTGCAATTGTTCCGTAGCCGCACGATTCAAGTTTTCACCACGTGTCAAGATCTGAGAGCACTGAAAGCACTTGGTCGATCACCCAAAAAGGTAGAACCGGTCTTTAGGTGGTTCCTTGCTACCGGTCATAATCGGTGAAGTTTATGGTGACTACCGATAGGTCCGGTAACCTCTGGTCAATGATGTAAGAGCTGAGGTTTAAGCAAAAATTGGGTGGTTTTCAAAGGGTTTTGCGGTCAGAAGGAAAAAAAAAAAAAAAAGAGAAAAAATAAGAAAAGAAATTATTTTATTTTTGGTGAGGAAAAATAAATTGAGAATTTTGAGAGAATGTTCCAAATGGGTTTTGTTTGAAAAACGCAGAGAAGATTTCCCTTTTGTTTTCTGGGTAAAAATATGGGGTAGAAAATGAAGTGAGTATTGTTTGTTTTTTTTTCTTTCTTTTTTTCTTTCTGGGAAGAGAATTTTCAATTTTCTTTATTCTGTCTGCGATCTTAAGTCTGGTTGCGAATTTCGTGTTTTGAGCAAAAAATTCACTGTTTAGAGTTGAGAAAATCGATCTTTTTTTTTTTGCTGATTTTCCTTTCCCGGAAAGTTTTCTGGTCTTTTGTGTTTGGTTGCCAAGAACCGTTGAGAAAGTGGGAAGAAAAATCGATTTCCGTTGGTAATTCGAGGAAAAAGTTGTTAAATGACACCAAAGTTTTAATATTTTTAAGCTTACAACTTTTCAGCAACCAAATGCCTGTTCTTTTCCCCCTCTGTTTTCAGTTTTCTTTTGAAAATTCTTCAAATTTGTCACTTTTTAACGTTAAAATCTTCTGTTTGTCGATAATTTGAGTCATAACGTACTCGATCTGGAATTTTGGAGACAATTTATTGGAAAAGCCGAAGAGATGATCAAAGATTCTTTGTTTCTGTCAGTTATTATAGGTTTTCTTCTTTATGGTTTCTCAAGATAGATCTTTTCTCCAGGGTTTTAGATCTTACACAGAATCTCTCGGGTAGATGCCTGAGTTAGTTATTTGGGATTGGATCCTCCGTGTCAGGGTTTTGTTGTGGTTTAAGGCTTTTATTTAATTGCTAATTTCTTTCTACTTTCTTTTTCAGCTCTCTTTTGAATTGAAAATTTTGATATTTTGAACAGAGAACTGAAAAAAAAGAACTCTTTTTTGGGTTAATATATGTCTCCATCAGTTCTCTTTTAGAGGTCTCTTTAAAGTTGGCAAATTTATGGTTTTATGCATCTGACGTTTGATACATAAGCATGTCTTTAATTTTTTTTTTCTTTTTGAAATATAAAGTTTCATTGAAGGCCCCCTTTTATCTTAATGGAGGTGGAGGGTTGATAGTGGCATGGATTTTCTATTTTTTCATCAGATCATGTGGATCTTTTTGAAGTTACTATTACAGGATTGAGTCAGTGTCCTTTGCTTTTGGGTTTACTGATAATTGTCAGAAAGTCTCTGTAGGTTCTTTATTTATTTATTTATTTTCTTTGGTGAATGGATGGATTTGGAGGCCTGAATAATTCTTATGTAAAATTTGAGCTTTGAAGATAACCAGTAAAAGCTTAAAATCATGAACACAGTTTGGGATTTGATTGACTAACTGGCTGTGGATCCAAATGTTGTGGGATACGAATTTTATTTGGCTATATGACTTTATCATCTTTTATTTTCTTATAGAAGGAAATTTTCTTTTCTTTGATTTTTTATTTTTATTTTGGTCATGCCTTCAATTTCATTTTCTGTTGTCCAATTTATTTCTTAAATGGTAGTAATTTTTATTTTTTAATTACACCTTCATTATATGCCATTTAGATTAACTCTCACATTCTTCTCTTATCAGGGTCTAAGTTTAGTCGTGACTTGAGAAATTGATTGATTCGATCTCTTATACTTTCAATCTCTTGGAAATTGATCCAAGAATATGCTGTGAATTGCATATGATGGTGTTCTTCGTGGTGTGATCTTTGAGATATGGTATTGCAGAAGAGGTTAGACTATGGATTCAAGGGCTATCAGGTGCCTGCTATTCCGCAAGCAGCCAGATCAGCCAGGGTAATAAATTTTAGTGTGATGGTGTTGTTTTTCATATTTACCTCACTTTCGTGTTCTGCTTTACGAAAACACTGATCTCCTTTAAATGACGACTGTTACTTCTTTTTATAGAAAAGGGTTCCATTTAGAAAGCGAGTTGAAGGCAACCAAATATGTGCATTTGACTTACTGGCCACTGTAGCTGGAAAATTATTACTAGATAAAGAAAGTACTCCGCCTATTAATAATACATGGAATGCTGAATACAAGTCTGCGGTTGAAAAAAATACGGTTAAAGAGGAAAGGCAGGATGGAGATCAGTCATTGAAGCTAGAAACTTGCAATCAAGACAGCAGTCACAGCACTGATACAGAATTCGTTGTTTCTGAACTTGTTCCAAAAACTAAGGACCCAAACTATAGTTCTAGGGAGTCCCCTACCCTTCGGAATGGTGCCCATTTTGGATTTACCTCTGTCAAAACTTCTGGTTGTTCAGAAAGATTTGATGCTCAGAAGTTGATGAATGAAAAAATGAAGATAGAAATGGGAAGTTCGCATTGTAAGGTAGAGACGGGTCGCGATATGTGCGGGTCATCTGGTGATTGTATTAAACCAGAGTCCGAAAATAAAGGGTATATAAATGAGGAGCTGGACAGAACTGATAATGTTTTGATAGGAGAAGCGGCTGAGACGCGCCCCTTAGAGTATCCACTGGTCTTGGATGGTAAACCCCCGGCTCTATTTAGTTCAGACAGTAGTGGTAAGGCACGTTCATATGGAGACCACAATCCCCTTAGTTCTTTTCCCATAAAACGGGATGATGTAAATGTAATTAGTAGAGATGATGACGAAAAATATTCAGGGTGTACTCACCCTAGCCCCATAAGAAAGCCATTTAGGCCAACGCCTCGTATTGGAGACCGGAGAATAAGGAAGATACTGGCTTCTAGATACTGGAAAGTAGCTCCGAGATTGAAGAATCTGACATATTCCAAATCTGGTATGTGGCTTCTTGTAGTCGAAATCATCACAACTTTGAGTGTATTGTCTGGTACCATTAGATAGGATATTGACAGCTGTGTAATATTTAACTAAATGGATATGTTGATCCTTCAGATGAGTACTTGAAGTTTAGTTTCTGCAAAAGGAGGGCTTACAAACGCTTAAGATCTGCAAGGAACTACCCTTTCAAAAAAAGGAAGTTTTTACGCTGTAGCTCAGAGTCAAATTCAGATGGTGGAACCAGCAGTGAGGCCATTGCTGATTCACCTGAGAAGAGCATCAATGGAAATGCTTCCAATATATATTACAAGATGCATGGAGGTGACTTGCATATTTTTCATCTCTAGCCCGTTATATTCTTTTCTTGGTGTTTATTGCTAACATCAGTATTTTGCTTACCGGTTGTAAATCTTTATGCAATCACTGGAGAATCATCTTCACTAGCAGGCAAACGCAAACGATTTCACTCTAGGGATTCTCACGGTATGAGAGCCTTTGATGTAGTGATTCATATATACACTTTTGACCTGATTGTTGTCTGATATTCAAAGAGGTTCTGACATCAAGATGTCTTTCCTTTTACTCAGTGAAGATTAGGATCAAATCTTTCAGGGTGCCAGAATTGTTTATTGAGATTCCAGAATCTGCAACTGTTGGTTCATTGAAGGTATAATGATCTATGATTCTGATCATATTGGTAAAATGTTTGGCTGCTATTCCGTAATTTGATAGCAGAATGCTTAGAGATATTTTTGGCTTTTAATTTTTTGTATGCTGGATAGTGGAGCTATCCTGGATTTCATTAATTCCATTTTGCTACATTTGGACCTTGACGAATTATGTCTGTGCTACGTGTTTACTATCTGAATGTCTATTTACATCTTTCTGAGCCCATGATGGATACTTAGGTAGTATCTTTCAGAAACTGTAATTCCAGTGACTGGTCTCATCTTCTGGCTTTCTTGGTCATTTCATTCCTTCTAATGACGTGAAACTGATATGTAGAGGACTGTTATGGAGGCAGTAACAGCGATACTTGGAGGTGAATTGTGCGTTGGTGTGCTTTTTCAAGGAAGGAAGGTTGGGGATGACAATAAAACTCTGCTGCAGATGGGAGTTTCTCGTGATAATCAGATGGATGCTCTGGGTTTTAGTCTGGAGCCTAACCCTTCACAAAATTCCCCTTCGTTATGCCCTGGATGTTCTCCCTTAACACTTCCCTGTGACGCACCTCTTCCTCTAGCTAGGTAATAAAAATAGTTTTACAGGTTTAGCAGATATCTGCATGTTTGTGATGGTTTAAAATATGGTCTCAATTTGATGTTTTCTAGAGTTAAACATGGGAAAAAAAGAACACTCATTTCTCACGAGGTGGTTTCTTTTCTTTTCTGAAAAAAGGAAAATGTTGCAATTACTAGCAACTATCAGAAGCTTGATCTTCTAGGATATACTTTGTTTCTCCAAAATGCAGCTTTGAAGGAGGAGGCTAACTTTTTGTCTGATAACAGTATTCTCATTCGTGAGACTGCATGGTTTAGATGCATGAAGCCTGTTGTTTGTCGTGGAAAGTTGTTGCATGACAGCATCTCATCATCCATGTAATTAAAAATACTTAGGTTTTACATTTTAGAATTCACGATTCTTATACATTTCTCTCTCAAATACTCTTGGCCATCGGATCAAATAAGAGTTATTTGGTTATTGTGCAGATTCAGTTTATGACTTAATACTGCTTGTTGCCAGGTATCCAGCAGATCCTGGTTTAGCTAATCAGATTACTTGTGATCCCTCGCCTGAGCCTCGCATGCCTAATTCAGGCAATTTTGCTGAAAGCAATCTTGATTCTGCACCCTCACCTACTGACACGTTTGACAAAAGCATAACTGAATCTAAGGCACTGGTAGTTGTACCAGCAATGAGTGTGGAGGCACAAGCTGTGGTTCCGGCTCATAGGAAATCCAAGCAATCAGAAGTTGTGCAACGAAGAATTCGTCGACCTTTCTCTATTGCTGAAGTTGAAGCCCTGGTTCAGGCTGTTGAGAAACTTGGAACCGGAAGGTATGTTTGAACATGGTGAAGAAACTATATGATGAGCTGTTGAACTGTGGCTGAGTCTTTGAAATTTGCTTCTTTGCTAATTTTCAATTGATTCAGCATTATACCAATCAGAATTTTGCATGAACCCTTGCTTCAGTAGCCGCTTTAGGGAAAAGTACGTAATCAGAAATTGGAAGATAATTAGAACGATGTTTTCTTTGCCAGTCAGTTCTATCCTTTACTTGCAGAAGTGTGCTGGATGTAACTTAGAAACAACTGGCCTAATTTTGTGGTTATACCATACATCCTTATGCTGTGACGGCAAGGGTATTAATGGCTTTATTAACCTGCAGGTGGCGTGATGTTAAATTAAGAGCTTTTGACAACGCGAAGCATCGCACTTATGTTGATTTGAAGGTAAGTAAAAACTCTACGGCTTTTTCTTAAAGCCAGCGCAGAACTGTTTCATGTTCTTTCACCTCTCTCTAACAGTTCTACTTTACCTGCTGATAAATCTGCCTCTGATTCCTAAATTCTTGTGTATTATAATTTAATGCCTTTTTATAAAGTCGTTTGTTTGTTTCGTTAACAGTTTTTGTTTAAACCCCTTGTTTTAAAATTCAGAAGGTCTGCTTTATGTCTTGGACCCACCAGGGTACATAGTTTAATACATTTCAGGCACATAGTTGCTTGTACAACAGGTTAATGATTAGATAGCTTTATCTGTAAAATAACATTGACTCCTAATCTTGCACGATTTCTCCCAATATATTTGTTTATCCCTTTAACAAATGACCTAATGCCACTTTGTTCCTTTTCGGTTTGGGCTTAATACGATCGTATATTAATAATTTGGCTTGTTGGGACTTTCTGCTGCTTTTCGTATTTCAGTTGGAAAAGGAAAACAAACAGCATGAGTTGGTTTTTTTGATAAAAGTCTTCTTGATAGGTAGATCGAAAGCATTTATGACGTGTTGTTATGGTGTTTTGTTGGGATCGTGCAGGATAAGTGGAAAACACTACTGCACACGGCAAAAATATCCCCGCAGCAAAGGCGGGGGGAGCCGGTGCCCCAGGAGCTCTTGGATAGAGTCCTAAACGCCCACAACTACTGGTCCCAGCAACAAGCCAAGCAGCAAGTGAAGCCGCAGTTGCAGCAGCAACCAGAGAGCTGCCTTCTCCTTTATAACTCTACGATGATGTGATGTTGACGATAAAATCTTAGGTTGATGATGATGGGTTTAGGAAAACATTGTCAATTTTTTTTTTCTTGCTCATTTTCTTGTATTTATATTGTGATTACGTAAAATAAGGTACTCAGAAATCTATGTAATATTTTATGGTCTGCTTGGAATGGAGAAAGCTTGGCCCTTTTGTAAATGGTTGATGGAAGAAGAGCTTGCTAACTCAATTAAATTCACATAATATTTTTCCAATCATGTGATTCGGTGAACTCTAGCTTACATACGGCAAATTCACTCTCAAACTCTTTGACTAGACCAATTCATGGTTAGGTTTTCGGTATAAGTGTTTTTTTTAATTCAAGTCAAGCTTGAGTATAAATTTTCTTAATTCAAGTGGCTTGAATTATTATTTAAATAATAATTTTTTATATTTAAATTTAATTATAAATATTAATATAAAATTTTTAAATATTATTTTAAATAATAAGATGGATTTTTGATTTGGCTTGACTTAAGTTCGGATAAATAAATAAAAAATTTTAGGATTGCATCTCACGAACATTTTTAATCTTAAACAATAATAAAAGAAAATGGTTTTTGTTTTATAGAAGTAGATGTAGTTTCGAAATAAAAAAATGATCATAGTGTTAGGATTCAAACTATGAACCGGCTAATTTAGAATAAAAAAAATTGTAAATATTAGGTTCAAATTATAAACTTACTAAATCATATTTTAAAAGCGATCATATAAATCAACTAAATTAAAATTATATCCATCTTGAATTTTTTTTATTGAAATGAAATTTAGAGAAAATCCAAATTGAAAAAAGAAAAATACAAATAAAATTATTGATTCTTTTGGCATCTAAAATGGTGAGGAGAATATTTTTTTTATTGAAATGAAATTTAGAGAAAATCCAAATTGAAAAAAAGAAAAATATATAAATAAAATTATTGATTCTTTTGGTATCTAAAATGGTGATGAGTTATACCATTTGTTTGGGTAAGATCATTAATTTTCCTTTATCCTATTGGTGGCTTGTTCTTGCAAATTGCAATGCCACTCTCAGTCTCTTTCACAAAAAGCTTATCTATACATTATTTGAGTTTGAAAAAAGAAAAAAGGAAAACAAAATTGAATTTGCAGTAGTATCGTCGAATTTTTATGTAAGTACACGTATTATAAACAAGTAATATAGTGATAAATAGAGTATCTTTTTTATGAGAAATTAAATTTAATATTGTTAAGTACTAAAATAAAAATAATATCATCTTATTCAAACAACTAATTAAAAAATTGTAAGCGAAATTAAAATTAAACTAAAATTAACTAAATAACAAAATAAAGAAATTAAATAGTATTTGCACAATCAATGATAAAAGCTTAAGATTATAATTTTTCTCAAAACTTCATTTGAATCTATTTTAAATTCTTAACTAATGATAATGGGTATTAAGCTCGAGTTCTAATTTATTTATAAGTATCTTCTTATAGTTTTATAAAAATACGTCTCTTAACCAATTTGCTATATTCTTATGCAAATTGAATTAAAAGAAACTCATTAAGTTTAGACTCTAATTTGGTTACATATGACATGCTCGTATATTCTTATCTAACATGTAGATCAATTTATCATAATAAATGAATATGAAACATACGTTATTTAATCTAGATCTAAGCATAAATTTTCTTTTTCCAAGCTCATTAAAGTTACTAAATAATCTAATTAGCAATTGATCAACTGGAGTATTAAGAATAAGATTAAATAAACAACTTAAATATTATTAAATTAAGAAAAGAGAATAAAATAATCTGAACTACATGTTGAGTTCCATTGTAACCCTAGAAAAAATAAATTTAGTTTATATTAATTAAATTAAACACAAAACACTTGAGTTTCACCATAATAAATATTACAATAAAAATAAAAAGATTAAGGAAAAAGGAAAACAAAAAGTTGTCAAGTCTTGGTCTTCAACTTCTCTAATCCTTCTTCCATCGTAAAATTTTGATGATTTCTCTTCTCTTCAGAAAATTAAAGAAAAAATAAAATTGTAGCGTATTTGAGATGCTTTCTAAATTTAATCTTAAGAGTCATATATAGGAAAAACCCTGAAGAGTAGAAACTTGGTTTCTATGTAGCTTGAACGATTTATTTTTTGAAACTATCAAACTTAATCACTTTGCTTGATTTAGTCCACTTTATTTCTTTATTAAGTTGTTGCACTTTTAAAAACTTTTTTGAGTTTTGATTTAAAAGAAAATATAAAAAGTATTTAAGTAACTAAAAAAAATTAAAATATAAAGAAAGTAAATAATATTAAATAAAAAACGACTAAATATAAATAAAATATAAATAAAAATATTTAAAACTTAGTTAATTTAATATACAAAATGAAACTAAATAACTTTATTTTATAGAATTATCAAGTAGATAAATGAATGGAAGTAAGAATCCTACTTTTGTGGCTAAAAATAAAATGAGTTGGCTTTTTTTTTTCTTCATATTCTTTTTTTCTCTGTCTGAAAATGACAAAATATCTGACCATGAAAAAGAGATAAATGTTAGCCAAGAAAATGTGAAGGATTTGTTTTTGAGCAAAAATATAAGGCTTGACATGAAAAAAAAAAGTAGTTGGTTTTCAAATGAAAATTGTTCCATCATTCGTGGATATAAAATTTTTTAAAATTTGCAAATTAAATTGATAGAATGACACATGTTATATATATATATATATTTTAAAAAAGATAGATAATAATTTTAATTTCATTTGTGAAATTAAAAAAAAAAAATTATTGTCTTGCAAAAAAAAGTTAACTCTTGAACATTATTTTTATATCAAATTTCCAAATAATTAGGGACAGAAGTTGTGTAATTTATTGGTTAGACACTTAGAATTGATAATAAAAAAGGGGTAAAAGTTCATCTCATTAATTGGATGTGGTAAAAAAATGAATGTTCTAAATGATAATCTTGCAAGAAAATTTGTAACAAAATTCTGTCTCTTGGGGCTTAAGACGTCTATCAAGCTCAAGCTGTCTATTGATTTCAAACAGGCCTAGCAAAATCTTTTAAGGTAGCCCCAAGGTGTTAGTACAAGCGCAAAAAGCGCATTTTTGAAACATAGTGAAGCCTCATTTGCTATACTATCTAAGGCTAATCTTGTTTTAGGTTTGTGATTATCTTCTTTTGAGAGTAACTTATACTAAATTAAATTTTAATTTTTTTATGCAAATATAAACATATTTTATTACTCGTGTAACGCCTATTGATCGAAGGCCTCAAAACAAATAACATAGCCCATTTCAACTAAGCCATTGAAAATGATTTTTAAAGCCCAAAAAGGTGCTTAATTGTCAAAAGGCTCTTTTACTTATTTTTTATGCAATAAATAGTACGTACTTATTAGTGCAGTTGTTTAAGCGATTTAGTTTACACAATTTTATTTTTACTGATTTTATTGATTTTGTGAATATATACATATAAACAAAATCATCGTAAATTACCTTACAAATAAATTGAATTTCAAAGCAAAGAAGAGTCTTTTATTAAACGAGTACCCTCTCGACATTGCCATGAGCCAAGAGTCAAACTCTCTTTTATTATTAAACTATAAATTCAGCTTTTACCAGTAAAATGTGAACACTGAAAAAGGGTACCGCATAATTCAATTCAAACCCGGTAATCCAAGGGAAAAAAAAAAATACCAGCCCAGATATGACATTTATTAATTTAACTCGATTTAGTTTAAGTCATAATTTATATAATAAAAAATAAATTAAACATTAAATATAAATATATTTAATTTTTTAAAATTATACATATAATTATATTTTATATTTATATTTTTTAATATATTAAATATAAATATTTAAAAAAATTCATAGTTTTTGACTATACGAAAAACCATCTCGATATGCCTGAATTTTAAAGACTTTTTTTTTCCCCTGACAAAGCAAGTCTGACCAACAAATTACACGGCCAGCTGATGCAATGTCTTGATTTTGTAAGATAGAATGCATGGATTCTGGTCAATGAACATTTATTTTTTTTCACATAAAATTCTCATAAAAGAGTAGCTCTGAGTAGCACAATGATTAATTAAAAATAATAAAAATATATTCTAAAAATATCAATAATAATTGAGTCAAAATTTAAGATTTTCTTATTTCAACTCAATTAATTGACAAATCCTATTCACTCTTTGCTGTTACTATCATACTTATTTTAAGAAGCATTGAATACTTGCAAAAGTTGGCCAAAATAAATTTCATTAAATAAAATAAGTCTATAAATATATTTTATATTTTTAAATATCATTTGAATTAGTATCATTATCGATTAATATTTATATATATAGAAGTAGTATATATTTTTAAAGATAATTATATTATTATTAATGATATTATTATTATTATTATTATTATTATTATTTTAAAGATTAGCAATGATGACAAACAAATTTTGATTTGTTTGTAAACGAGAGGTAAGATTAATCCTATAATTAATAAAACTTTATTCATTTTTATATATATATAGATAGATGCTGTCAAATAGCTATTTTCATTTTGAGTTAGATTTATTAAAAGTTCAAGTAACAGGTTAGACTCATATTGAATATGATTTGAGTATGATATAATTTAATAAAAAAAATTTTATTTAAATTTAATTATAAAATTTTTTTATTGTTAATATAAAAATAATATTTTAATATTTTTTAGATTAATAAAATAAATTTAAAAATTAAACAAAAATAATAAAATTTTTAAAAAAATTAAATCATAATTCAACGTAATTTTGTCCGCCGTCCAGTCGATTAACCTTGCACTTTTGTCAAAACACAATAATTCTGTTCTGACTATTTTCTCTTTTTGGGTGGCTATACCTATAAACTATAATCTTTTAAGGAAACCGATGTGCTATCCACATCATTTCTTCTTAATCGTTTGCTACCACCGAAATAATAATAATAATAATAA
>JBBYHK010000009.1:2774402-2787206 GCA_038382065.1 Adansonia grandidieri
AGCTTATAATGGACTCAAGTTTTAGGAGGCCCACCAAGCCCTACCTTTGGGTTGTTTAATTTTTCGAGTTTGGAGCAAATCATCTATCATAATTACATTATAAATCAGAACTCCAAATCATTTAACATCTACTAAAACTTTATGTAAAAACTACATGCTTAAAAGAGATAAATCTCTACATGCTTCTTGATAATGATTTGAGCAATCGCAGGATTGTAAAAAAAAAATTCCATTTCCGAACCTACTTTTTTGGGGGTCTGCGTGTATATATATATGTATATATATTCAAATTCTCCAATTGTTTTCTTAAAAAAAAGGGGGAGTTATATACATGGAGATATCATGTAGGCATATGAAACATGTAGCTTATTTTCTTAAATAGACCTAACAAGAAGAATAGTATAAGAAACCTAAATTATGTTTTATTTCATATTTCTTTTTATTCTCAAAAAATAAGATTTCAATCCATGTATCTCAGGATTTAACAACTATTTTGACAGCTTAAATAATGTACAAATGATACAATGTTAAACAGCAGCCAAAAGATGGTCGTTAATGGCGATTGTAAATAATAATAATAATAATAATAAAAAAAAAAACAATTTATTAACTCAAATGTACAATCAGGATAACCTGAATGATCAAGTTGCGACAACCGAGGAATAATGGGCGGAGCTCCATCATTTTCCCCAGTTGCACCCTCTGGGGTTTGCATGCTCTCATTTTCTTCATCTTGAAACCCTTGCTTAAATCTGTCATAGTTTGTAAGTTCACTCAATTTAAATGGTCGTTCGCCCAAAACTCAAACCAGATCATCTTGGTGAAGAACTTCCTTTTCGAGCAACAATTCAGCAATCTCGGCTACTTGCTCTTTGTGTTCCTCTATAAGTTGCATAGTTTTTTCATATGCCTTGGCTACCCACTCGCGCACTTCACCATCTATTATAGCGCCTGTCTTATTGCTATAGGGCTTCAACATCTCAAATCCATCTTCCCTTCCCCAGGAGGGAAAGAGAGGAGACCTACCTTGTCACTGAAACCATAAACTGCCACCTGCGCATAGGTCATTTTAGTCACCTTTTCCAAGTCATTTTGCGCACCAGCTGAATTCTTTCCCAACAAAACCTGAATCATGAAAAAAAAAAATAGCTTCGAACAAATTATAAACACAAAGCTTGATATAGTTTTTGATTTCCAGTTTGTGCCTCAAGCATGGAATATTTGGGTATTTGGAATAAATAACAAGACAAAAACCAATAAGGGAGCATTCAAGTAACTATTTCCATGAATAGTTGTTTCTATTTGCGCCCACCAATACTCACATGGAACAGGAAATTACAAATTTACCTGTTCCGCTGCTCGACCACCAAGGGTCATGCACGTCATATCAAAAAGCTGTTCTTTTGTCATGAGAAAGTTTTCATTTGGAACATACCGAGCAAATCTGAGTGCTGCTGTACCACGAGGAACAATTGTCACTTTCAAAGGGATTGTTCCAAGAACCAGCCTGCGACGGCGTGACCTGATTCATGATAAGCAACCATCTTTCGTTTGAATTTACTAATTACCTGCTTGAAACCCAGGAGAATATGGTTGGTCACAGGTTGTACTTTCCCACCATTAACAAATAAAAGTAAAGATGAAGTGGACTTAATTTAAATATTCTCCAGGATAATAGATGTCATATACAGCCATCAAAAGAAAAAACAACTACACAAGCACAGAAAAAGCAACTATAAAACAATCAAATAGACAAAAGATAATTACCCTGTTCTTCTTCTCCAGACCACCAATGATCCGGTCTATAGCAGCCCCAAAATGTTCCATTGTCACTATGCCCCTTCACTCCTTGCAGCAATTAGAGCAGCTTCATTATAAACATTTGCAATGTCTGATCCAGCAAAGCCAGGAATGAGAGATGCAAGTCTTTGAGAGTAATACGATGGCTTGTTTGAGAGTAATACGATGGCTCGTGATCAAGCTTTATCTTTTCCAAATAGACCTGAAATATCTGCTCATGGCCTTTAATGTCAGGTTTGTCTATTGAAATTTGACGATCAAATCGCCCTGGCCTCAATAGAGCTTTGTCTAAAATATCAGGCCTATTAGTACCAGCAAGTACAACAACACCTGCAGTGGTTCCAAATCCATCGATTTCTACTACCAATTGATTAAGCACATTTTTACGCGTATCCTTAGAATCTTAGAAACCTCCAGGACCTCTCGCTCGACCAATTGCATCAACCTCATCGATAAATATTATACTAGAAGCACACTGCCTTGCTTCTTGGAACAAATTCCTCACCATGGATGGTCCAACACCAACAAATATCTCCATGAAATCAGAACCTGATATAGATAGAAAAGGTAAACCCAACTCACCAGCAGTTGCTTTTGCTAGGAAGGTCTTTCCTGTACCTGGAGGACCCACCAGATGAGCACCTTTTGGAATTTTAGCTCCTGGTTCCTAATATTTCTTCGGATTTTTGAGAAAGTGCACAAACTCCATGGTCTCTTCTTTTGCCTCATCACAGCCAGCAACATCTTTGAAATAGACCTGGACAGACCAGAACCAGAGAAGAGAAGAAAATAACACCCGAGTACCTTTTCATATTCTAGCAACACACAAAGTAAAAGCATAACCATAAGGTTAGGTAATAAAAGATAAATAAAATTAGAAAAGCAACAGGGTAAGGAACAGAAAACTAACCTTATTCTTGGAATTTTTATCCACTTTAGTTACATGGGCTTTTCCTATGTTGAAAATTCCACGGGTCCACTGCCACCAACACCCAATCCACCTCGCATTCTGCCGCCCATATAAATGAGGGTTCCAAGAAGTAATAATGTGGGTGCAAACCACGTCAAATCCTGGTGCCACATCATATCAGAGGCATATATCACAGGTACATAATCATGCGGGTCAATCCCTAATGCTTCTTGGGCTTCTTCCAACTTCTCCTCAAAAGACTCAACACTTCCAATAGTGAAGAAGCATTTGTATTCACCACCATGTCCTCTGACAGAAGCACCATAGGCAGGACCTTGGACAACATCATCACTTGTTTGATTGTATGGTGTGCTACTAACATAAACTTTTGCAACTGACTTATTAGAGACAATTATATGGTCAACTAAACCTGGTTCCAGAAGCTTGTTTTTGAACTCTTGGAAACTAATCTGCAAGAAAGAGTTCCATAGCATACCAACAAAAGCTTAGAAAATAGAAGAAATTTGCTTATGTTTAAATACCAAAATAATGTGGAAAAATGAATAAAAATTCCAAACTGGACAGTGCTGATTATATGTACTACCTCACATGGTTAAGTCAGAATGGTCCATTTAAAAGGTATTTAAGGCAAAAATTATCCACTGGACGTGTCATGTGAGCATGAGAAGTCTAATACAGATACACCCAAAATGAGTGCAAACTAATCAAACATTCATCTCTACTTTCATAAAAGTTGAACACGGCTCCAAGACAGGCAGGGTTTTATTAGCCATTCTGGTAATTCTAGAGACTATAAACAAGCTGGTAGTTATACCACAAATAGGTAAGCAAAGCAGTAATCATTGGTAATAAAGCTTCTCCATTGCTTTAGAAATGCAATTTAAAAAAAAAAAAAAGTCACCATGATGCGTCTTATGCAAGTTGAATGAGTTCAGTCCAATTAAGGAGCAGAGGAAGCTCAAACATTAAACTTGGAGATGTTCCCAATCCCACCATTAACCAAACTCATGTAGGTGATGTTCAACTAACCTCGAGTAGCTAGAAATTTTTATCTAGCAAATACCCAATCCAGAATCCAGAATTCAAAACCAAATATATCACAGATGCGCATGCTTTTAAATATGATTTCAATAACTTAATTCATTAATCACCTGTAAAAGGAGGAAAATGCTTAAATGCAGCCAAAAAGTCGCATGGTAAATACAAAGAAAACAAAGAGGCTTTTTACAACACGCTTATAGAAATGACTCAATATTCTATTACAATCTATGTTCTGAGCTGAAAGTATGAAGTCCTATAGCATTGGAAATGTCAGCACCGCATCAAATTGAAAATTAACCCACTTAAATACAGAGACAATCAAAAAGCTGAAATAATTTAGGGATTGCTTACTTGTTTCTGCTCGACAGTCCAGGGAGACATGGAAAGTAACAACGCAAGAACCAACAAAGGGGTAAATCAAATTTTGAAAAATCTTCATAAAAGTTTCCTGAAAATTCCATTGGTCATCTGTGTTGGAATCCTCCGCAATTGAGAAAAAGAAAACTGTTAAAGTTCTTTATAAGCTATCTTGCAGGCAATCTAACACTAGATTCATGGACAATACTCATATACATTAAAATGGCAAAAAAAAAATAGTCACAGTGCTATACTTTAATAAGCAACCTTAACAAAGTAAAACCCTGCAGGGCTAAGACAATCATACTAAAGTAATCATTTCAAAATCCTATCCTGCAGCTTCTCACATGACATGATTGCAAAAGGGAACGTCCAAATCGAACTAAAGTCTCGAAAGATAAAATCTACTATCACCTATAGCTTTTAAGAAGATGGCACCAAACTTCACTTCCCTCAATGCTAAGTGTTTCTGTCAGAACAAATATCAATGACATGTTTTCCCTTTGAAAAAGAACTTAAAACCAATATCTTAATAACATCTTCATGATTTTGCAGTCCAACATTGAAAAACTGACTTGAAATGAAGGGGAAGGGGGATATGAACTCACCTTTGGAGTCAGATTTTTGGTTATTTGCTTTGGAATTTCCTTCTTTTCCTTCGGGTAAAAGTTCTAATAATCTGCGAATAATAAAAGAAAAGAACAAACAGTAACAACTATAAGGTTAAACCAATGCAAATATCGAAAATTCCTTCATTAACTTATCATACTATTACTATGAAAAATCAATGTAAATATCCCCGAAATGCTAAAAGCCTAAACTTGCTTAGTACCTAAGATTTAAGAACAAAACATTTCACCTAAAACAATAAAATAAAGACTTTATTTCATTTCATTCGGTTCAAACTATTGAAAGAATTCCATTTTGTTAAAAAAAAAAACCAATAAAGATAACATTCATTGACACTTATTAGCCAATTAATTGCGTAGAAAATTGGAAATTAACCAAAAAAAAAAAAAAGGTGACATTTGGCTTACTCTTCTTCTTTGGGGCTTCACTTGAGAAAAAGCGACGGATTCTAGGGTTAGCAAGACCGAAATTTAAATCTGACAAATAAACCTTTGAAGTAAACTCCTTTCGAGCTCCTGTTAATGTTAAGTATCCCTTCCAAAACCCTAATTCCCCAATTAGCCGATCTACATTTCTGCTCAAACGCGGCAACCTCGGCTACCTCCCTCCGTTACTGCCACCTCCTCCGCCACGATACAACAAATTCTATTAAAGAAAAAGATAAATAAGCTTTAAAAAACATATAAGAAATTAAACTGAGAGAAGAAAAAAACTACATTAGGAAAAAGAAAAACTAACCTGATCGAGAATATGATCGGCCAAGCTTTGAAAAAATCATAATTCGATGGTTTAAGCAAGAAAAATCAAAATCTTGTTATTGTAAAAAAATAAATTAAATAAAAAATTTGAGAACAGAGATTTAAATAAAGAAACAATATAGTAAATAAACGTTAATTTAAGCGGGGAAGATGACAAATAGGGTGTGTTTGGGCGCCAGATATTTTATGTTTTATAATATTAACTAGTCGTGGAAGGTGTATGTTAATTTAGGGAGCTCAGGAGTTACGATAGGTTTTTCTTAGATTTCTTTGGCAAACAAGGCACAAAAAACAGCCAACCATGACCAGCCCATGGTTTCAAATTCTGGTTTAAGACGTCGGCGGTCGACATTTAGATGATGATGATGATCACAATAATAATAATAATAATAAATAGGTTTTGGAATATTATAGAAAAAGAGAAAATAAAATAAAAAATTATTTCATGAATATAGACGTGATAATAAATAATTATACGATAAAAATAATTAAAATATAATATAAATATTAAAATATTAAAAGTTATATAACATAAATAATTAATTAATCAAAATATTATTAATTTTTCTTAATTCAATTGAAAATTATTAAGTGTTTACTAAAACTTAAGGTGGCTTGTTTTTAAGAATTAAAACTCATTTCATGCAAAACCAAAGAAAAAAAATTCTAATTCTAATTCAATTTGAAATTGAATATCGAAAAATGTTAAAAAAATTTTAAAAAGATCGAATTTCGATACTCAAATATTGGTAAATATTTCTTGGATTAATTATCGATGGCTTAATTTTTTTTTTTTTTTTTGAAAAATAAATTGGGCCATTGGCAAAGCTAAGAATGAATACGTATTGAGAAGTTGTGAAGCGATATGGGCCTATTTTCCCAATCTAGTAATTGGGCTGAATTCTGTCTTATCTGTTACTAATCTGCGAATTGCCAATGGTTGCAGAAGAAAATTGATCTCTCCATTTTATCTTTAAGGAAAACAACAGATGTTTCACCGTAGATTTCCGTAATATTTTCTTTTGCAGCTTTATTGTTCGAAAGCAATCCATGGAAACTGCCTCAGTGCTGTTGCAGTCGAGAACAACCCCTCTTGGCTTCAATTTGAGAGGCAACCTAGTAGTTTCTTGTAGGCATTTCAACAAACAATTTCAAGGCAAGGGTTTTTATTCTCAACAGAGGCTCAAACCTATCCAATACCCATCAAGTTTCTGTCGTTCACCATCATCACTTCCGAAAACACGAACCCAGTTTTTGTCTCCTCTCAAATGCTCATTTTCTAACACTAGTAGTTCTGATTCTCATAACCTTTTGCTTAAACCCTTCAAAAATCTCTCCTTTGACTCACTCAAAACAAGTCTTTCTGAGTTAACGCCAACAAAGATTGTCAAATGGGCTGCTATCGTTTCCCTTGGAATTGCAGCTACTAAATGGACTGTAAATTTGGTTTTCAACCCTTTCTTTTGGATGTATTTTAGCTGGAGTTGGTTGTTCTGGCCGTGGTTTGTAGCTATAGCCCTTGCTTTGTATGGTTTGTATTGCTTTCGAAAGTATTCGATTGGTGAAGCAAGCATTGTAGAGCAACTTGCTATTGTTACTTCAGTGTTCACTTGGCTAACTCTAGTACCTCCTGCTTATTTCAATGGCTATCTTGAAGGTTGGCCCTTTGTCTTCTTCTTTGTCTATCATTATTTCTTTTTCTTCAATGTTAGTGTAAGAAAACGACTGTATGGAGATTATTATGCTCGTCCACATGATCCCAAGTGGGATGTGAACCCACCCAAATGGTATCGCCTTTTGTTCTGTGTTGGAGTCATGGTTGGGCACTGGCTTGCTGCATTTGAAGCACCGGAGCTGCATCGAATCCCAGGAGGTTGGAGCAATGTTGGAGTCTGGATATTGATTGTGGCAACTCTGTTAATGCAATATAATTCGACATTGTATCTTGCAAAGTATTCAGAGAAGGTAGTCGTACCAACTGCTGTTGTCCAATTTGGGCCATACAGATGGGTTCGGCATCCGATATATGCATCTACGATGCTTTTATTTGCAGCTTATTGTCTGGCGCTTAGAGCACCTCTTAGCTTGATATTTGTTGTTGCAGTTTGTTTGATGTATTATGAGCAGAAAGCGAAATTGGAGGAGGTTTTAATGGTAGAGACTTTTGGAGAGAGTTATTTGGAGTATGCGACTAAAGTTAGGTACAAATTCATACCTTTTGTGTACTAGAGACAAACAGGTACGGAACTGTTAACTATGTCTTGTAATGAAATTGTTAGACTATTTGAGCTCTGGACATAGGTGAAGTGCTAGACAGTGCTTTTTACTGAATTTTTGTTGTTTTTTCATTGATTTTCATGTTGGTTGAAGCTCCCTTTGTTCATTGAATGATATGCTTTTTCTTTTTTTCTTTTTTCCTTGAGCCTTGAATAAATTGATTGGCCTCTTGGTTATGATCATTAATGGCAAATGCTCACTCACTTTTGCCAAGGTTGCCAGCTCTCTAGCATTCGTTATGTATCTCATGACCTTAATATCTTATTTCTTTTTAAATTTGCAATGAGCTTTGGTAATCTTTTTAAGTTCATTATGCTGAGTTAAGTTCTGCACACTGAAGTGATCTCCGGATTGGTGGTGCTTAAGAAGGAAGCCACCTTCGAACTAGGTATATCCCCAAACAAGGATTTGGGCTACGGCTGGATCATGCAGATGTAGGAACTGGAGTCATGCCCATGTTTGATTGGACATTAGGAAGAGTACAGTGTGATCATCAGAGGAAATGTAAACGTACTGTCCATTTATTAATAGAACTAGAGGAACTAAACTTTACAACTTTAAGATCACAGGAACATGGTCTACTTTCCCAATATAAACTATGAAGTTACAAGTTTAAAATTACTGAAAGGTGCTTTAGTTTGTGAAGCACTGAAGTACTGACAGACAAGATCTACTTTCCTAAGGGACCACTAGCCTACCGCATTTTTGAACAAAGAATGCTACTGGAATATAGATGCAGGTATAAGTGGCAACCGGAAACACGAGAAGATCAGAAAAAAAAAAATGATAGTTCACATTCAGTCGTTTGCTTTGTATCGCTGCTAATTCTTTTTGGCTAGTAACTTTTCTTTTTCACTGTCATATTATAGTAAGGATCCATTAACGTTTTTATAATGAGATAGGAAATTAGACTCTATACAAATGTAACCTCTGGAATATTACATTGTGGTTTCTGGAATGATTATATGTCTACTTTTATGCTCTCCATCTAGGATGTCACTGTTTTTAAGTGCTAGGTATTAGGGCACTTATAACAACAAAGGAAAACTATATTCTGCCAGTCTAAGTTCAACTAATATACATCATCCCAACATTCATCAATTTAGGTCCCTCTTTTCCTTTACTCTTTATTCTAACCATAGTGAAATTCGAAATAAATTTGATCTATTTGTGTTTGACAATGGGCAATGGTGCTGCCTTTTGATGATTGTTGACTAGTTGGGCATTGGTTTAGTCTTCTTGCATTACAAGAATATTGTTTTCAGATCAGTTTTGAAGTTGAAAGAGCTCTCATCTTTATCTTTCCTAGAAATAAGCACTCATATAAGGTAAAAAATCGTGAAAAATCTTATTCTTCTGTAATCCTTAAATGACCTCATTAAGCCATTTTGCATCAAAGTGAGATGTGATAGCCTTTCTGTTGAACAGAACCTATTAAGGGCACATAATTGTGTGTGAACCATCTTGCTTCCCCTTCTATGCTAGCGACTGGTGACCAAAATTTAATGATTGATGAGGTCTGAATATTGACACTGTGGAACAATATTCAGTCATAGAAAGCTCAGATAATGTGCAAGCCACCTCGTCTAGCATGCAGGCCAACTCATCAAGATATGAAATACATCAGCTTATCCTTGTTTCGCACTACATATTTTCCCATGTATATAGACAAATGCAAGATCGCTCCAATAATTTTATGCTTTAAAGATGCTTAGTTGTCTTCATTCTGCAAGTAATCAAACCTACTCATTCTATCTTGTGCCTTTTAATGTTTTCACATTTTTTATGCACTTCAATACAATAGTAATTGGTCTTCTTTTGAATTCTTATCTCAGTCAAAGATTTTGTATGAGGACTCCAAGGTTCTCTTTTTTTTTTTTTTTCCCTTGCCCGTCTCGTCTTTAATATCTTTTGAGAGTTTGAAAATTGCAGGCTTGCACAGTGTCGTATTCATATCTGTAAAACTTATGTAATCTGTCACCATGCATTTCCCATTTCTTGATATGGAGAGGAGCTTCCTGGATGAGTAGATGGCATCAAATTGTACTTGTTATTTTTATTTTGTCAATTTCAAAATATTAAGTACGTTCTTAAAGTGTCCAGATTCACTTCTCTTTTTGCATTTTAGCATTTAGAAATACTTCGTGCAGCATGTGCTTTGCCTTCGTAAAATAGGTTTTCTTGCATTTCTGCAGCCAGTGGGTCCTCAAACTCCATCTGCATGCGTTTACCAAATTTTATAAATGGAAATCGAATTTTTTCTGTATGCTAGCTACTTGCATGTGTGAGATGTATATTACTTCAACTCTTCGTTTTCTTTTTAGAATTACTCTTGTCTAATACCTATGTCTAACGCATTTTCGAACGTGGGTATAGAGATATGACCCTCTAAATATATGAAAAAAAGTGGAGAAAAATTTAACATACCCATATTGGACACATACCTGTATCTGACACTCACACCATAGTCTGAGTAACATAGGTAAGTTCTACATAACTTTTAGATTTACTAGAACTTCAAAAGGGCTTGAATGATGAGCATTTCTTTTGGGGCACCCTCTACCTCTGTCTTTTATTTCTACCCTTTAAGTTGGTGGTTCAAAATGTTATTTGAGTCTAATACTCTGCTTATGTAGTAGCCAAATTCACGATAGGTTAACTTTGATGCCATTTCTGGGGTTTGAAACATGCACCAATCTGTAATTTGCTCTTTTTGCTTTTCTTTGATCAGCTGGTAGCAAATCTGTTCATATCTCTTGAAATTTGCCCTGATGGTGGTGGACCCCATCCTGGTTTCAGTGATTACTTCAGTCCGTTTGGACAGGTTTCAGTAACCCATGTGACTACAAACTCATGCTGCAACGCTGTCTACTATGATTTAATTTAATTAGTTTATATAATTATTTTTATACGTTAAAGATTTACTTACCTAAACAAAACCAAGATATAAAGCGATTACAAAAGATTTCTCGAGACAATTTAACAACCAAAAAGGGGAACAGAAGAAAGAGAAAAGTTCAAATGGGGTTTAACTTGCTTTCGGCCTCAGTGAACAAAGTTTCAAATCTTTATTGAGTCCAAATCCAGAAATCCTATTGGTCATGGCAGCCCTTTATTCTTTCTAGGGGTGACCATTACTGGTAAGCCCCGTTTGGGCACTGGAAAGGGACCGTATTTGATTCCTTCTTCATCTCCCACAACTTGCCACCTGCAACCAAAGCATTTGGAAGGTTTTCAAACAAGAGCAAAATTTTCAATGAAAATGGCAGAAAGTTCTCTATATTTGTAATAATAAATATATATATATATAAATGATATTGAAAGCAAAATTTGATGGCAATATTTCTAGTAACTTGTTAACTATTGATTAACATTTATTCTCATGCAGCTGTCAATGAACACTTATTTTATAATTCAAGTAATTAGCAGATAAATAAATAATCATTTCAAAAAATAAACTAATTAATGGAAATGTCATGAATGTTTCTTTTGTCAGTCACTCGCATCTCTGATTTTTTTTTTTTTTTTTCCATTTCGAAAAAACGATGAAAAACGACCCATCAGCTTAGACCTCTGATAGTCGGATTTGGATTGATAAATATAAATATATTTAATTTATTTTAAAATGTTTCATATATTTAATGGTTGGATTTCCATATCTAGGTCTATTGTATATGTGTGGAGGAAAGAGGCCAGTTTTTCCATTTGTAAATTTGTCTCTCAGATTATCACGATTATCCAATCTAAATTTTTTGTGTTACAAAGCGTAAGTATGAAACACAGACAACTGAAACTGGAAAATCACAATGTCTGAATATTATTATTTTTTTTTCCGAAGGTTTGGTTGGTAATGTCTTTCATGGGAAAGGGTGAGAGAATGTTGGGCATGGAAACCATGTGCAGGGATATAGATGCAAATGGGAACTACTATTATTACGTTAATTAATCTATAATCTATAATATAATTTGTATGCGAATATGAACATAAAAATTTTTTGGAAATGATGAAAATAATAATAATAATTTATTATATTTTTAATATTATTTTTATAAATATTTATTTGTCATCAATAAAATCTATTTAATTTATAAATAAAAATTTTAATTCTGTTAAATAGATTTTTTTAATCATCAATGGAAATAGTTAAAATTTATAATGAATTGTTTTTTTATTCAAAATTCTAATTTCTCGCTAACTTTGAAAAACTAAATAAATTTTATTTAATAACTGTAAAAGAATTAAAACTTAAATTGAATTTTTTATTTCATAATTTTAATTTTATATTAACAACAAAAATAATAAAATTTAGATTAATTTTGATGATATAATTTGCATTTAAAAAAATTTTTACATGCTAATATAAACTTTGATTAATGCAAACCTATTAATTTTATTTATTTATAAAATATATAATTACATACATACATACATATATATATATATAGAAGTAGATAAAAGAAGGAATTACCTGTAGCTGGTGGTGAGATGGCGAAGAAGCAACAGCATCTCAAGCTTAGCCAGTTCACTGCCTGGACAAGAGTGAACTCCATTGCCAAACGGCATAAACGTGTTGGTCCTCGGCGGAACCTGAAACATTACACGAAAACTATCATTAATATACGAAAAACTGCTCATATTGTTCATAATCTTTTTTTTTTCCTGTTCTGATTCTTACTGAATATCCTACACATAAATGGCCCAAAGATTTTGCAGAAATCTCTTAGATGCTTCCGAAGAAAGTTTAGACGACTCAAACTGCACTGTTATCGCCCCACAAAATCAGCTCAGAACTGATACTTGAAAGATTTAAACGGATCAATCTCAAGTATAAAAGTTAGATACATGTTTAATTTTTACAAATTTTTTTTATATTTGAAAAGTTCTTAAAAAATTATATTATTATATCTATGTCTAAATATAGATTGGAAATGAATATCGAACATGGCTACCTAACATACCCAACACAGAGATCGATCGTTTGGGTTTATATATATATATATATATATATA
>JBBYHK010000009.1:2790839-2824182 GCA_038382065.1 Adansonia grandidieri
AAAGTTCAAAACCTTTGGCTGAACAATTGTACAATGGGCCTGGAAGACCATTTAGGGTGTAGGCATCTGAAACATTTGGGCCACCTCCCGTCCGAAGAGACTGGCTGATGACTGCCTCAGGATCAGCATTAAACCACTCTCCTGTAGTTACATTCATTCAGTTAAATTGCCATCAAAGAACATCATAATTTGCTGCGTAAAGAAAATATATTGGTGATTTGAAGAACAATACCAAACAAGATTGGGACTTCTTTGTAGGGTTTGAGAAATGGGTAAGATTCATTGATCCTAGGGAGGATGATAAGTGGTCCATAAACAGTTGCTCTAAGCCACGAAATGTGAGCATGCCAGAAGAGAGTTCCTCTTTGGCCAGTAATGGTGAAGTTGTACACGTAAGATTGGCCAGTTTGAATAGGACATTGTGTGATGTATGAAGGCCCATCGGCCCATCCACTCCGAAGCTGCCTAACTCCATGCCTATAAGACAACATTAATTTGACCATTTTGTTCGAAAGGGTTTAGCCGTGGAAGTTAAAACAACTAATTAGTGAAGAAATTGAATACTTGATTCATACCAGTGAATGCTGATATTGTTAGGCACATGGTTAACTACTTTAACAACTAAGCGATCGCCCTCTCTGGCAATAACACGAGGTCCAGGGAACTTCCCATTAACTGTGACAATACTCTTAGTGTGGCACAAGCGAGTGATGTTTTTCAGCTTTATCTGCAAATTGAAAATATGACCATTTCTTGAGGATTATGTTAGTCACTTTCATCACTTATCTCAAGTTACCTAAAGTAAAACAATGCAAATACATACGTTGAACTTGTAATGCCTGGTAATGCCTGCATGCTTTGCAGCAACAACCTCGGGATAGGCCATGAGACAGCCAACAACTACAACAAGGAAAGTCATGAGAACTGCTGGTGATAAGACAGCTGAAGTGCCCATGTTTCTGTTGGACAAAAGTTTACTTAAAAAACAAGTTTTGGAAACAAAGATATTGGTTTAAGTCTATGAAAGTTTGGCTCTTAATTTCGGAGTGATTCGTGAAAACCCTGTTGGGATGTGCATGCTTATATAGAGATAGACTGAACTATCTTGTGTCCATGTTTGGTTGATTAGGTAATAAGATGTTACAGGTTTGAGAAAGCAGAGAATTAACACCAACCATGGCCCAATGCTCACTGTGGAGTGCCATTAAAGTCAATTAATCAATCTTTTGTCCTTGTTCTGGCCCTCAAGCTTAACTTGATACACAAAATTTCACCATTCCTAACCTTAATACAGCTAATTGATGATGATATCACTGCTATTAACCCCGGACCGGACGAAAGAAGACACTTTCATCAGAACCCTTTCTCAAATAACCAACATAAATTAAATTCATATAAAGAAAACCAAGTGAAACTGCAAAAAATATTCCCATAATAAAAAATTTGTCTACAAGGATCAGTCTAGTTATAAAGTATGTGCATTTCCCTACCTTTCCTAAGCTGATTTCAAACTCTCAAAATTTGCTTTAGGGACAATAAAAAAAAAAAAAAATTCTTTTTTAAGATTATTGGAGCCCTTGAAAGATGTATTGAAAGATTATCATGTTACTTCATATGTTCTATTACCAATTGAAGTAAACAGTGAAATAAACATCCCAACCACTGTACATTTGAATCTTGTGTCTTTGACCCATATATCCAATCCGCTGGATTGCGATACTGATAGCTATATATCTGATCAAAAGCGTTAACCTCTTCCCGCAGTTTGCCGGTCAACCAATGAATTCAGATATACATTCATGATTATGATCATTTTCCATGAAAGAGACTCACTGGGACATGCACATCTGGTTGGTGATGGCAACTCTCTCAACCAAAGAGAACCCCCTGGGGCGTCGCAAACAAGGGGAAGACAAGGACCTTCGACCCCCCCACCCCCCTTCCTTTTAAGCAACAATAAAAATGATTAAGGTATCTGCCTAGGCTAGTTCTTACACTTGTTAATAACCAAACCATTCACTCAAGCTTGATCATCAAGTCAAGGATAAACCAGATTTAGCTTAGACCTTAGAGTCTATATAGAAAAGGCTTTGGTGAAAATAGTTTATTAATCAGACTTTACTTTGGACTAGAATTTTTCGGTTGCACCAACTATAATTCTTATTGGATACAGCTTGCACTTGTAGCTCCCCCCTTACCTACTCTTAGATTTGATGATCCGAGTATGCATGTCGCATTTTGAGCTTTTTTGAGTTAGTCATTTAAACATAACATAAATTATTAAATGTGTCAAAATTTTAATCGTGAATATGATACATGTAAAAATATCGTGTTGATTGTCTTTAAAAATGTGCAATATTTATTTTTGTCGAGGAAACTTGAATTGTGAGGTTATTTATGACCAGTTCTTCAGACTATAAATTTTTATTTTTATTTTATTTTTTTACAGTTAATCTGGATTTTCCAACATGTTAAGACAGTCTCCGAAAATGGTACTATATATTTTTTAAGTTCATTTGAAGCAATGAGAATAACATAAAATGTTCTTATAAAATATAATTTGCAGGACATTCCTTTGACAAACTTGAGGACAGAGTTCAACAACAAATCCAGAGATCGGTAACTCAGAATCCTCTTGAAACAGTGAAAGAAAATACCCTCTGATAAAATATAGAATGAGTGTTAATGAAAATGGTGGACTGAAACGTATCAAATACTTATTTTTAATGAATTAATCATTACAGTAGAAGATAAAGTGTCAGCTAAAACTATCTAGTAGTTATTTTCAGTTGACAGCTATGTCTTAAGAGTACAGTTTATTCCAAATTTAGCTTCTGGTTTGAAGCCCTTTGGCAATAAGATGATTGATGGCAACATAAATGAAATTATCCCACAAGCAAGTCCATTGAGATTGTGTAAATCCAGTCAGCTAAATTCCCTTGAGTTGTAGAATCAATGGCACTGCTGATCCCCACACCAATGGGGCTTAGAAACGGGAAAGGCCAATGAGTGGCCCACAGGTTGACAGAAAATGGCCTCTTTGGTAGCATCCTGAGCCCAATGGCTGCAAAAGTTCGTGCGGTGAAATTTTGTCCAAGGATTCTTCCATGCGTCTTAACTTGGTACCTGAAAACAAACTTTACTATATTTGAGCGAAGAACGGATTTCTGAAGGGGCGTATGAGTGTTTTATCCAAGGTCTCGAAACTGAGAGCAACTTGGTAAATAAGTTTGTGCTATATTTAACTTAGATTCACCTGAAAAAAAACTATTAAGATGATCATGCAATCACCAAGTATTGTGAAAAGATAGCCATGAATGCAAAAGAGTGGGTTTTGGTCGTGAGATCAATGAACGTTTCAATAGAATCGCCCTAGAAAATAGCAATGAATTGAAGAGGCGGCCAGAAAAACCCCCACCACCGAACGTTCGTCAATAAGAGTTAGAAGGCGGCGCCACCTTCAAAAATTGCTCACTAGAAGAATGATCAAGTTCGAGATTTTTCAAGTAGATTAAGCCTTTCCTATGCTAGTCTGCATGGTCACCATCGAGAGGGTTGATGGATATTTCTTCGCCTGGGTGGATTAATTAACGTTAGCTTTTATCTTAAATGAAATTCTAAACGTGGAAAAGAGAAATAATATATTAAAAAACCTAGATTTGCTCTCCACTTAAAAATTTGCAGTACAGCTTTAACTTTACAAAGATTGTGCTATTGTCAATGCTCCATTGCTGTTGCTAAGTTTTGCATTCTAATGAATCAGGCGTCCTCGACAAGTATGTACTCATCTATTTAAATGAACATCGAAAACCATTGCCCTACGGAAAATCAATTATATGTGACGAGAAATTTGTTTTTCAACTCAATACTCAAAACACATTTCTTGAGGCACATCACAGATCAATTTGTTTACCAGCCTGTCAAGGGCAGCAATGACTGTATTGAGCAAGGTTTCCCATGGGCTGATCCTGTTCAAACAACTTAAATATATAAAGACTACATATGACAACCAGTGATGTTAATGAAAGATGAAAATAACACTCACTGATGCATGCAGCTAATGCAAAACCCACTTACGAAAAAAATGGTGCAAAAAAGCATTTCAGTATTACTGATTGCTGACTTCTTCCTCTCAGACAGATGCATTTCATCATGTCTAATTAAGCATGCAGACAAATAAATGCCACCAAAATAAGTGACATGTGGTGAGGTAACGTCCTAGACCGATCCTTCACAATCAACCACCAGAATTCCCGCACTAAAATGGAAGAGAATTCAGAAAAAAGTTGAATAAATGGAAAAGAATGCTACCAATCTATCCAAAAGGAAGTGATGACCTCACACAAAGTATATTAGTCGAGATCATATGGAATTCTTTAGTTAAGGTACAAGGCTGAGCATGATGAACCTATACCCTCATTTTCTTTCATGAAGCCCGAGATAGATAACAGACCAATCCTAGAGGTTATTTACACACCAACCCATAAAACATTATTTGTTAATGTAATTGCAAACATGATTGATTGATACCCTTTAATGCATATACAGATTATATTAATGGGGGAGTCAAGTTAAACCATGTCTGCTGAATCATCTGACTCATTCTCCCTGTTTTCTTGCCATCCTGATCCCATTCTAAACTTACACACAGGGCACGTGCCTTGTTGACGCAGCCACGGATCAATACAGCTCGCATGAAACTGCAAGATCAAAGATGAAAATGTTATCAACACATATTATCATTACAATAGAAATGGAACCAAGAAAACCACCATTTACAACTTGGTATTACATGAAAGATTGGGATTTATGAATTAACTATAAGCATCTCAACCAATGACTAAAGCATAAAAGCACAAGGGTGCCAGCGAATGAACAAGAATCATAAGAAATAAAAAAGATTTGGCAAATTTCTCTTAAAAAAATTTGAACAATCTTTTAAAATGACAATTGTAAAAGGTCATCCATTTAAGATAGGAAGACAGACATTTATTCTTTCAACAAGACAGGAATTGACAGTAGCATGTAACTCTAAAACATTTACGAATAAGAACATTTTCTCAATGTCACAACCTTGGAAAAAAAATTGTACATAATTGGTAACAATTTTGCAGTTTACAATGTCTATGAAGATAACATGGGAAATAAGAAAAAACAGTTTCGAAATGGAAAGGCTGAGGAAATACCAAATACTGTTACTAATAAAAGAGATCGAAAAATTGCATCAGATAAAATTTCAAGCATTCGATATTCAACAAGGTATATAACTATTCATATACAAACTAAGAGGCCTGCAAAACCTTGAGCCTGTTTCCCCCAAAAAAAAAAAACACTAACTTAAGTTATTGTCATGTCATAGGCTCTAAATCACTAAAAAAATCACTATTGCGCTATTGATGTGAGATGTTGATTAGTTTAATTCTTTTGACATTGGAGAATATGAAAGAATAAATGGGGAGGGGGGGTGGGAATAACAGTTTTGCCAAATAACAGTAAATAAAATCATTAGATGGAAAAAAAAAAATTGAGTAGAATGTAAAATAGAACCTGATGCAAACATGGCAAGCTCCGAACAAGCTCTCCCCTGTTAACTTGATCTAAGCAAATTGTACAAGTTAGTTCATCTTCTGAAGCCTTCGTACTCCCATCAGCATTCCTAGAATCTTGATTTGGCTGCAATATATATTTGTGATTCAGAAAGATGCAAATCAGACAAATTTGTCTTGAACACTTTAACGCCCTCACTGCTTATGTCAGTTGAATATGAGATACATTAATTGACTTGTTATGTTACCAAGTTCTTCTTTGAAACTTATAAAAGCTTCATGAAAAAATTATTAGAACTTGAAAACAGAATGATTAACTGCAGAAGGAATTGCTTGAAAGTGGTTTGTAATCACCATTATTCTCTGATAGATTGTAAAAATTAAATTAAATTATTTACTGATACCTCAACTGGGGCTGATGAAGATGATGGCTGCAGCAGTGATGATCCAGCACTGTAAAAAAAAAAAAAAAAGGAAAAACTAGTGTGACTATGAATTCGGTCAAAAGAAAAATAGGCTAGCCGCGCATGCTGATTCACAACCAAAGCAAGCTAGCTAAACAAAAGCATTTCTGCATACCTCTCTGGGCCAGGAACCTTGTACTTGTGCACGGGTAAGGCATTTATCTCTTCCTCACTCATTGAAGGAGTTGTGGAAGTATTATCAGAATCCAATGCTCTCAGGGTGTCATAATCTGGAGCCAAAGAGAAGGAAGTGGTATAAAAACAAACGAATTACAACAGAAACCTCTTTATATATCTGTCAATGCATGTTAAAACCAACCCATAGAATCTTACAAGTGAATTTTGAAAAAGCACCATACCTAGCTCATCAAATTCACGGTCAAGTAATGCAAGTTGGAGTCTTAGTCCTTGTAAGCGTCCTCTTGTAGCAAAAGTGATTGACGGTGGCATGTGCAAACGCAACTCAGTATGACCAAGCAAACCACTAGCCGCTGCAGCATGAGCTCGGGCCTGAGCTTGAAGTTGCTGACAAGTTGCATACATCCTTAGGCTCGTAGCCATTAGAAAGACACCCACTACTAGCCAAAGCTGCATGAAGAGACATAGAAGATAACTCCATGATTGCCATGTATTAACAGATACACCAGCATGCTCCCAGTGAACGCATAGTGTGTACATACCAGAAAGTTTGGTGACATTTGATGAGAGTTTAAAATCATGAACAGCAAAAGAACTGCTGAAAACAAACAAGCAAGAATAGATTAGAAATGCAAGTTAAAGGCAAAATAAGGGATGATTAGAGGCAAAAGTTTTAACAGATGCAATGGAAGAAAACATATGCAGCTAGAAACATTACCTGTAACAAGAAAGGCCAGTGAATTGGAATTAACTGGTCGAGCTGCATGCATACGCTGGAAAAAAAAAATAGAGTGCAATTAGAGTTCAAGTCTCATTATATGGTAAAAGAAAATCTGGCTAACCAGAAGGTAAGATGTGCTGATGTGGATAACCAAACATACCACAGCCGGACGTTCAGGAATAAATCCTGAAAACCCGCTCTCAATATCTCCTCTGGTCCCTCGGAAAACAAAACTCATTGCTGCAAAAATGCAGAAATTCCACTTATCTAAAAGCAGGCAGATGGTATGCAAACAACTTCTCTTGGAACCTTTCAAATCCTGAGATATTTCAGATGTATGTAAATCACTATTACAAGTCATTTCAATCAACCAAAGCATAGATAGCAATATTTACTCAAAAGTTAAGGATTTCCATGGTCTATTATTGAGATGAAAACACTTTTCCAGATTGGACGGAAACCAAGATTGACTAGTTCGAAGGATGTTGTTGGTAAGCCGATAATAAACCCTGATTACTATATGTTTAAATATGATTTGTATATATACTTCTTATAGCTAGTTCTTATACTTATCAAAAGATGCAAAGTTGTACTTTAAATATACAATAATGAAATCAATTCTTTACAATTCTGTATCCCTCACATACTCAATGTCTTATCCATCGGTCCATCTGAGGCCTGGTTAGAGGCTATTGACAACCAAAAAAATGCTAATCTACACTCACAAGCTGACGATTTCTGAGCCAATGCTTTTACTTGAGGCTCAAATAGAATAATTTTCTGCATATGATTACAAAAGTGCACCAATCTATAATGCTGTAAGCTCTGATGTGTCATTACAAAGCTAAATATTTCAATCTTGTTAATGCAAACCGTGGGTAGATAATTTTAAAACTCTTCCAAAGTCCAAAGAAAAAGCACTGTAAAAGGAATTGGAATCCAACATGGGAAAGGAAAAATAAAAATAGATTATAAAATTTCAGTGAAAATAAAGTCATAGTAATGACTTTAGGCTATTAAAGATGAAAACAATCAAGACCCAACCACCCAATTTACTGATTCAAAGCATGACACATTCAAATGCCATTAAAGCTCAACAAATTTGACCCACTAATGAAATCCAATAAAAAATTTGTTGAAAGCTTAACACCACCATATCTTTATTTCTCAGTTCCCACAAAAAATAACATTAAAAAAAATGCATCAGATTGTTTATAAATTGCAATGGCATTTACCTTGTCGGTTGTCATTATTTTAGTAATTAAATAATGTCTTTAAAACCCCAACTCTAAAGTATAGTTAACACTATACTATGCTAATTACATACTCGGAAGCAAAAGATTCAAAGTTTATCTTTAAATTCCTTATTTTTTAAATTATTTAAGCATTTATTTAAAAATGACATGCAAAAACTGAATCAACAGCAAAATCAAGCAAAAGGAATACTAGAATTCAAAAGAAGACAGAGGCGTACATTGCCCTATATGAATCAAAATGTCAAGGAAAAAACAAAGTCGACTTTCCAGGTCTTGATTGACTGATGAGAAAATCGAAAGGAAAAACCAAAATAAAAAGTCTCAGTTTTCATCCGTTTTCTCAGCGAACAAACACAATTTGACGCAAAGAAACAAAGAAGAAAAAACTTACGCAGGAAAATCGAAGATCAAACAATCAAAACAGCGGTCCTTTTGAGCAATTTGAGAGAAAATACAAGGAAAATGCAAGAAAACTCTCTCTTCTCTCTCTCCCTCTTCCTTCTTTCTTTGCTGTTGCGATAGCGCCCTCCTCCTTTGTCCGAAACTAAACTGTTAAAATAGCAATTTATTATTATTATTATTATATGAAGGGAGAAAGATCTGGAGAGTGACACGTAAATTGATTTGGATCTAAACGCTGCCACGTCTTGTTGACAGCGTGGATGACTTAGTCTCAGCCGTTGGATCCGGCATTTTGTGCCCCCATCAGATTTGTGGTTTAGAGATTTGTCGCCAAGTCAGCATCGAAACTTACAAATATCTCATATTTTCTGAAAAAAATATTTTGATAAATAATTTTCAACATCAATTTTATTTTTTAAATATCCCGATAATCAATAAAACATTAAAACTAAGTTAATATTATTTTTATTGTCATTATAAAAAACACACTAAAATCTAGGACAAAAATTATAAAAATGACATGAAGAGATGGAGCTAATCAAAACTTTTTGTAATAAATATAAAGATAAAAAAATTAAAATTATTTAAAAATTAATATATTAAATTTAATTAAAAGCTAAAAGATAAATGTATGATATATTTACTTTATAAATTAAAAGATAAATTTATTATGTATTAAAAATATATTTAATTTTTTTTGAAAAATCAAAGCTAATAATTATATTTGTTTATAAGTTTTAATGCATAAAATAAAATTATAGACAAAAATAAAAAATTAAACAAAATATAAATTTTATTTTGAAAGCTAATCTAATTTTGTTTAATAAATAAATATATATATATATATATATTAAGAAAATTTTAAAATTTTTTGGATGCTCCGTGTGGAGTTGAAGCTTTAGGACCGCATTAGATGCCTAAATTAGTGTTTTGAACGAATGGTTTTTAAGGGGACATAAGGAATGTAAAAGAAAGTGTTAACCTGCTTTTAAAAGCTACTTAAGTCGGTTTTTATCTATATGTATTGATTGTTCGATACTTGTAAGTTTGATAAATATAAACTAGTGTTTACAGTATTTTGATTTAATAAAGATAAATGAAAACTTGATGATGACAACATTTAAGCCATTAATTTGATGCTAACGGTTCATCAATAAAATTAGTGTAAAATGGAAGTGGTAGTTTTACAACATTATTCAATGGTTAAAACTTAAAACCGGACAGAAGAGTAGATTGGAGTTTTGTTGCCATCGTGTTCGGTCGGTGGAATCTGTTTTTCTCTCTCTGTCGCCTTTCTTCCTTTGTTTTCAAAGCTTCTTTCTTATGTCTCCAAACCTAAGCTCGAACGCGCCGCGGTTAAAACTTTGCCCAGCCTCCCAGCTGTGAGATGTCCCGTGCGAGTCTTATCCGGGGATGCGGCCTTCATCCTTGAGAAAAGGATTCAAAATCGTGATAATCATTGATTTTTTAATTGCATCATGTTTGTTATAATTTTTTATATAAAAAATTTTATTATAATTAATTATAATAAATATTAATTTTAAATTTTAGTAATAAAAAAATTAAAGGTGAATTCAAAAAATAAAATATACTGATAATTATTAAAAAATATAAAATTATTAATAAATAATTTTTAAAATTATTAATAAATAAATTAAATTTTTTTTGACCATATTTTTATCTCCTCTTTGGCAGCTTCCTTTTCCATGCAAAAACAATTAGGGGGTCGGCTGCCTTGCGTAAGGGAACTGACCCCAATATAAATATATTATAAAATAAAAAGTATATTATAAATTATAACATATATTATAAAAATTATCTATAAATTAAAAATATTATTTAAAATTAATAATACTTTACATTAAATTTTAAATTTTTGTTTAAAAATAATAAAAAATAAAAATATTGAGTAAAAAATCAATCTCCCACCAATATATAATTATAAATATATTATCTAATATATATAATATATATAAATTATATATATTAAAAATATTATTTAAAAATAATAAAAGATTAAAAATATTTTATATTAAATCTTAAATTCATAAAATAAAAAATATATTAAATACTGAATTATAAAATAATCTTAAATTGCATTAAATCTCATATTACAATTTAAAAATAATAAAAATAAAAATATTTTATATATTATTATATAGTATTATATAATATATTATATATATTATATAATATTATATATATGTTCCCTCTCCCCACTCCCCACATATATACTCTCTCTTTTTATATTATATATATAAAATATGTATTATATACATAATATATTGTATATTATATATAAATTATATATATTAAAAATACTATTTAAAAATAATAAAAATTAAAAAATATTTTATATTAAATCTCAAATTATTATATAAAAATAAAAAATATTTATATTAAATCTTAAATTATTTTGAAAAAAATTTAAAAATAATATGTATTATATATAAATTATTTATTTTTAATTTTTAATTTTACATATATAATTATATCTAAATTACATAATTATATAAATTATTTTTTATTATTTTTAAACAACAATTTGGGATGTAATGTAATATATTGTTAATTTTAAACAATATTTTTAATTTATAAATGATTTATATAATATATTAATAACTTATAATGTATATTTTATTTTATTTTATAATATATCTATATAGTGGTTTAGCTCCCTTACACAAAGGAGCCCACGAAAAAGATAAAAATAAAGATAAAAAGATAATCGTAATCTTTTTATTATTAATTTTAAAAATTATTATTTATTTTTTAACAATATTTTTTAATAATTATAAGTATATTTTATTTTTTTAATTTTTTAAAAAATTAAAATGGTAAATTAATTATTTTTTTGGCCTCAGTCCACGGATGACGGGGGAATGAGGTGTTTGGTAATGCGGCCAAGTGGGTTGAGGGCACCCGTATTTGACCAATTGCTTGTCTGGTTATATGTAAAGATTTATACCAAACCAGGACTTTGACAAACCAGGAACCTCTGGATTTATATTTTGCCAGCTTGCATTCATATTTTCTTAATTTGCTTTGTAGCCTTGAGAGCTAAGTAATCTATGTACAGTCTTTTTCATACGTAAATGATATTATTGAGTTAAGCAATGGATGCAATTCTATGCTTTTGGAATTCAAGCTCTATTTTTTTCTAATATTATAAAAAATCAAAGTTTAATAATAAATAAAATATTAAAGATTCTAATATTAGAATCCAAATCAATTAAATATCAATTTTTAAAAATGAAAATCAATTAATCTAATCTTCACTTATAGCACTACTAGTTTAGGCGATCTTGCCACTATTTTGGATGTCAATGAAAACCTCCATTGGCTCCAAAAACAAATGTCAAGAAGGGTTTCACATGAATTGCATGCATAAAATAGACCTTAAGACTAAAGTCAAGACCAAAGCAGTCCTTTGAATAAAAGAGTTGATCAGAAAGTATATTGATAAAAAGAAATTGATTGCTCAAAATCATAATACTTGTCCAAGGAAGTTTTCAACTTCAACTTTCAGCTTCCAACATCTGTAAGGAAGCATGTGAAAAAGTTAATTTCCTAGAATTAACAATAAATTAACCACCTTAAGCTTTGAAAACCTCCGTTTTATAAATGGGAAATTTCAGAAAACCAATATCCCCCCATTCCCTAGTACCCAAAACCAAGCTGATACCAAAGAGAAGTTTCTGGTTTTGATCAAACAAGCCCAAAATTCTTTAAAAAGATATTAATCAAGATGGAATTGTAACTTGGATATTGCTATAACAGAAATTCGAAATCTAGCCAATGAAATGCTATATTTACAAAGAACACATTTTTTCATAAACTGAAAACTCTAAAATGTGAAAAAAAAATTATAATTACCCAAAAAATATCATTCCATAATCGAGCTTGAGCTTCTGCTTCTTGTAAACCTACCGAACATAGACGTCGAACCATTTCTGGTCAAACCGCCAGATTCTTCACTTCCATGATGAGACTGAGACCTTAAACGCCTCAAAAACGAAGTCACATTTCTAACAACTCTCCTAAACCCGTTCTCTCTTCTTCTAACCCCAATCCAGGAAACCCTCCTGGTTGCTCCATGACCCGAAACCGACGAGCCTGATTCTCCAAACCCACCATCCATCTCCGTGTAAACCACGGGCACTTCCCTTTCTCCTCTAAACCTTCCCACCGCATAAACCCCACCAGGTAACCTCCATATACTCAACCCCACCGTCTCCGAAACGTCGTCATTTGACTCGCTTCGATCCGATGGCATTTCGTGACGGCAAACGGGGCACGAGTTTCGGAGCGCAAGCCACGGTATGATACAATCATGATGGTAAATATGCTTACATGGCATCTCCCTAGCTTCCGTCCCAAGCTCGAAAGGTTCTTTGCAAACGGCACAATGAGTTTCAGAACAAACATGGGTTTTTTCTATTTGAACCGTCGGCATTGATTCGATCGCTGATTTGGAAGCGGGCGGATTCTCTGGTTGGCCCAGTCCGGTTATTTCGATCTGAGAAAGTTGTTCTAATAACCGATCGAAACCCAAACCCATTAGAGATTCGGACATCGAAGTAGGTATTGGCCTTAAACCCGAACCGGATCTGTCGTCATAGAAGAATCCAAAGCCGCTATTGTTATTTCCATTTGTGATGTTCCCATCGTCGGTGGTGCCACGTAGGACGATGATCGGATTGATGTTTGACCGGTCAACGGAACTCCGACGATTTCGACGAAAACCGAGATTTATTGTCCGATTCGAATTTTGACGGTTATTACTATTGCTGTTGATCACGTACATAGCCGGAAATCGACGGTCATGATTATCCGATGATTCGATCTCCTCAACAAAACCTCCATCACAGTACGGGCATACAACGGTGTCGCTGGTCCCGTTGTCTAAAACCAACACACGAACCAGACGGGTGCAGCTGTAACACCAATACGACGACGTTGAAGACATGCTTGACCGGCAAGAATTCCAGATCCAGGTAAAAAAAAAAAGCAAAGAAGCAAGAAGAAAAAAAAGAGGTTTCGAGACTGAAATGTGCTTCACTCGCTTTTAAAGGGAAACGAGGGGCACCTTAAAGTTTAAACGCGTTGCGAGTACACATGGCGGTTCAGGAGTGGAGAAAAATAGAAAACTTAACAGCGTTAAACGATAGACCGGTCAATTGGGTTCCAAAGTTAAGGTTAAAAGCTGGGGTTGAGTCCGTTGACTGGAAATAAGGAGCAAAGGCAATAAAGAGTTAAAAGTTAAAACTGTTAAAATGTCGGGACGCCGAGTTTGAAATTCAAACAATCGGCCGAGTAATGAGAGGCGAGTGTGACGTGTTGGAGCTTGAGTGGACAACTGGCAAGAACTGCTAGGAAGATTCTTTAACCGAGGCAAAGACTGTCTTCTTCTGTGTTCAGCTGGCGCGTGAAATGGACCCACACTCTTGTCAATTTTTATATTTTATTATTTATAAACTTCAAAATTTGTGGACCAAAACTTCTTAACCTCAGAAGATTATCCAAACTCCTAACATGAAAATTCCATATATATTCTTATAAATTTTGAATATAATAAATGATTATTTCTACAAAAAAAGCAGTGCTACGTTATACAAATTTTTTATCTCGTTTGAAAAAAATTCTATTATTTCAGATAATAATTTTATAAAATAAAATAGAAGTGATCATCTCAAACGGCAATTTCAGAGGAAAAGTGATCAACTGAGATGATCAATTCTCTTCGCATTTAAAGATCAAATGACAGAGCAAGCGAGTTGCTATAAAAAATAGATCAATTAAACCAAAATTTTTATTTATTATGAGTATTAATTTACGGTATTAATATTAAGTCCAATAAGTATAACCTTAACTTTTACTTAATTCTTATCAATTCAAATTTTTAAAATCATTATTCATTACCATTTTATTTTTAAAAGTTGGCAAAGAAAGTTAAAATTTTTACACCAAATATATTAGATTGGAAATTCTGAAAATTGGGTAATGAAGAAATTAAAATATATATATATAATTTTATGTAAAACGTGTTATTTGTAAGATTGTACATTATTAAAAACAACATGAAAGGAATGATTTTTTTATATTATGAAATAAAAAAAGTTCAATTTACCCATTCAAAGCAGTGTAAGAATTCATAATTATAATTTTTTTATTAAATGTCAATTCTACCTTTTTTATGCATCACTATGATACCATGATAGGATTTTTTTTAGGTTCATTTAATTAGTGTTTTTTTTTTTTTTGGATTTACTTTTTCACCATTTATCTTTTTTATTTATATTTTTAAATACCAACCAAATAACTACACACCCAATAAATATTTTACTTACAATAATAATGATAATAAATAGATACTACTGATACGTTTTCTCCAAGAGCAGACCTTGAAAGAAAGAAAATGTGGTGTTTACAATTGTTAATTTAAGTCAATTGTTGTCGGCCAAAAAAAAAAAAAAAAAAAAAACCCTCAAGTCTTTCTTCTTTCCAATAGGGTCCAAATGGCAATGTCAAGGAATGTGCTTTTATAATAATAATAATATGTTAATTGGTAAAAGAATAAATAACCCCAAAAAACATAATTTAAAACTTTTTCTCTGCTATATGGTGTTTGTCTAACTCAATTTTTTTGGTATATTGTTTAGCTCAAATGTTTTATGGATGCTTGTTTGTAGCTTACATGGTTGGTAGCGAATTAAATATTTAAAATAAAAAAATGAATTTGAAAACATTTATTATTAGTTTATCATTTGAATATGCATGATCTAAAGATTCAATATTCGTTGGATATTAGAATCGGTTAAATATTTATATTTATTAAATTATTTTTTATATTATAAAATTAAATAATAATTTAAAATGTAAATAGATATTGGATTTGGATATGTAAATTTATTATTTATATAAATAAAATAAATTTGACAATGAATTTGAATACTAAATACTATTCGAACTAAAATCAAAGAGGATATGGATAATTAATACCCAAAAATTTTATTTAAATTCGTTACGGATAATAAATTTAATATCTGAATCTATTAAACACTAATAAAATAATATTAAATATCTAATATTTTATTATCTATTACTATCCTAACATGGTCTAAGATGGAGAATATTTTACCAAAATTTTAGAGAGAAGAAAATAAATCAAACAAAAATCGGTAATCAGCATTTAAAACATTTATTATTATCCAAATTGAGCTATTCAAATCAGCTAGCTTTTTATTGAAAGAACCCTCTAATTAGTGGTATGACTCTCTCTAAGTTTATAGCTCGTTGATTTTGCTTTTAATTCATTTTTAATTATTATTTATAAATGTAAATTTACTATCCCTTCGAGCACTCATACTATAATTGAGGAAAAACAAAAGGGAAACCTTTGTTATATTTATATTCAGCTTATATTACCCATTCAACTCTAATACTAAGCTATTATAATTGTTTATAAATCAAGTCCTATCAAGTCTAATTAGCACAAAAGTTTTTATTTAAAGCTTAATTCAATTTGACCCAACAAACTCAAAAGGCGAAAATTATGATTAAAAATTATTTAAAATATTTTATATTAATATTTATGTAATTTTATAATTAAAGTAAATTAAATTAAAATATATATATATATATATATATTAGATAACAATACGAACCAAACCACATTAATATGAATTAAAAAGAAGCCGCCACTTGTTATGAAACCAACATCAAAAGAAAAAACTAAACCCGGTTATTTTGAATACGATACAATTAAAAAATATTAATATAATTTAAAAATTATTAAAATATAACATAAAATAAAATATTATATAAAAAATATAAAAATATGATATAAGATATAATATAATATAAAAATTATACGAACACAATATAAATATAAGAACGTATTAAAATATATAACACAAATTATTAGCATATTAAAATTTATATGAATATATAAAATCTTTAAACATAATTATAATTTATAAAAATATAAAAATATTATATAAATATACACGTTGTCATGTAATAAAAATTAGAACAAGTTAGAAAAAGGTGTGAAGAACCAAAAATTAAAAAGCTTCTGCTTGGGCAAGCCACTTAATATTCCACCGAAGGGAAGAAGATGCTATGACCTATGAAACAAAAGGCAATATATATATATATAGTTATTAGTACAGTAACTATAGTTATACACTCAGATTTTGGATGACAGATCAAAAGATGAAAAAAAATTTGGCCTTTGACTTTGGGGTGGGGGGTGCGCACTCATTGATCGTCTCTTTCTACCAAATTCCAATTTTTCTGAAAGCAATTATAGTGTGAAAGTTTTTTTCTTTGTTGTAGTGCACGCCTTAAAAGTGAAGTCCTAACAAACATTTTGTTTTGCAGACTCCTATTATCCTCTATATCAATCATTAGACAGACTTCACTTTGAGGCTCCTTTGTGGAAGGTCTTAGTTGTTATAAGCTTAATTGCATCGTAATTCACTATAAATGAACTTAAAGTAGTTTAATCTATATATATATATATGTAACTTTTTATTTTTCAATTTTAAGTCATGGACACGTTGGCATAGTCCTAATTCAGACGAATTTAAAAAAAAATCATTTAATTAATACTTAGAATTTATCATATATGTAAGTAATTGCTAACCAATTGTCTTTTTATTTAAAAAAGAGGGATTAATTTTTTGAGTAGAGAAACGTATGTGTATTGCTAATAGTGATATAACTCATATATATATATATATACACATAAATTTTTAACTTACAAGTATAAATGAAAGCTATAATAATAATCAAGTATTATATTCATATAAAAAATCATCGAATAAATTAAACAAATAAATTAATATATAATTAAATAAATTTGAGATAAAATTGGATTAGATTCCTATATAATAATATTTATATCGATGTCTCATAATTAAAAATAAAATTGAAGTTTACAATTTTAATGTCAACATAGCAAAAACGAATTCAAAACAAAAATAAGAATGAAATAAACCCTAAGTGGAGTGTTTTTACAAGTTCGATGAGATTAAGTGGAGTGTTTTTGTACGGAAATTTTGACCCTTTGACAAAGTGGCAACCAAAGCTAGTTGCTGAATGGAATCGCAATCCTTCTTTTCAACTCCGCTCCATGCATATGCTCCTTTGCCCATAGAAGATTGTGGCACCTCCCTTTTGTGCCCCCGCGCTCCTATCACCTTTCGTTATTTCCGAGTGAAAGTTAGCTTTGAAATTTTCTCTTTTAAAAAAATAAAGAAAAGGCTAAAGTATATTACTGCTAAATGAAAGATAAACAAAAATTAAATAAATCAGTCACTAAAAGTTACTCTTAGTTGATGTTTCTATTATTTGATTTTTACTTGTTTGGATTAAGCGTGTAATTGACCTATTTTGAAATTTAAATTTAGAGGTTAATTTAAGTTCGATCAAGTTTTATTTTTTAAATTTAAGTTTAAATCGAAAAAAAATTAAATTACTCGAGCTTGTTAGATTAAATTCATTTTTTCAATAAAAAGTGAGCTTAAATCATGTGCTTAATTTCAAATTTAAATATTTATACTTAAACTAGAGTTTAAATTCTAATAAAAAATAACATATATATTTAAAATAAAAAAAAAAACTCAATTTGGCTCATGGGTTTTTTGAGTTTGGACACTCATATTTAGCTAGCTTCAACTACTCGAACTCAATAAATATTAATTAAGTTACATTTAATTTTTTCTAATTAAATTCAAATAATTTATAAATATAAAATCTTATTTATACTTTTTAATTAGACCTGACAATTTATGTTTTTGTATCATATTCGTATATTTTATCGTGTCATAATCGTGTTTTAAATTATTCTACATTTATATTAATTTTGATACATTTATAATTCATATTAGATAAATTTTAAAAATATATTAATATTATATTATATCATATTTTTTTAATTTTATACATATTATATTTATATAATCATATTAAATATTATTAAATCTATTTATAACCAATTTAAAGATAGTTTAGAACCATGAGTGGTTCGAAGTCCCTTTTGAGAAGTACATATTTTAATGTCGTAATCGCAAACAGGCAACAAACTCATATGCTTGACAGCTTGAGCTTTTATTAGCGCAATCAAAGACTTTGATTTCTTGATCTGAAAAAACATTGGATTGGGGCTTGGGCCTAACCAACACATATAACTATAATCTGGCCTTTGTTGGCAATTTTAAAAATTCCATTACTTGGCAAAAATAAAATAAAAATAGAAATGACATGAAAGCTTAGCTGTACGGGACAATTTCTGAAGATTATATGATTTCTACCCCAAAGTTGCAACCACAATTACTTACCAAAAATATATATATTTATTTTCTAAAATAATTTTTAGTCGTATCAAATATCATAAAATAAAAAAAAAAACTCAATAGTAACAAGTACTTCGTAATAATAATAAAAAAAGCTTAAGCTGCTGTCGGCTATCGTCTTATACGTGTCTGAAGCAAGATGGTTTGGAAAATGGAACAAGTTTGCATGCTCTAGCGTGGCAACAAAAGGAAAGTAGCAATGGCATTGGGATCAAACACCGAAGAGACAAGTACCGGAAAATGTACCTAATTTTCCGTTTGTTCTTTGGTCTTCCTTTTTTTTTTTGGTTATTTTTTGGGTTATTACTAACGTACCTGAAAAGCTGAAAGTTTTAGCCCATTTTTAGGGTTGGACGATGACAATAGCAAAAGCCCTTTTTATTTTAACTTTGACATGTAAAGCTGTAACTATTCAAACAAACATCTTAGCAATGGCCATCGTTCATGTAATATTTTGGAGTTGGGGTTTCGGCTCTCAGTTCACATTTCACACACGTAACGTAACCTTTGCCCATGTATTCACGGCCCTGTCTTCCATCATACTTACTGATTATGATAAAAAAAAGACAAACTATTGTTTAAATGCAATTTCAGTCACGACCTAACTTTAATATGACCCACCATTTGTAATTTATAAACAAGGCTTCGTTCGGCATGATCCTGGTACGATGTCTTTTCCCTTCATTCCCGCATGCATTGGCACCGGAAAATATCAGTGTGCTTGCCACCACAACCGAGGTTTTCACGCTGACGAATGATCTCATCTTTATGCCACAATTTAATTTATTTTTATTTTTATTTAAATTTAAAAACTTGAATTATTATTTTTAATAATAAAAATGATTTACAAATTGGCTTGACCATCTGCTTTAGATGGATATTCTTCAAATTTAAATCATTTTATTTTGATATACATATGAGTTTATATTTGACAACGTAAGTACACGTATCCCTTCTCTAGCATGGTATTAAGATTTTTCATCTCCAGATTTAAATTGGATAACTATATTAATTAGCATAAAATACAAAAATTTTCCTCCTTATGAACCAATACAGCATTAAATGCCGCATCTTTATACATAGAATCTTTAAAAATCAATTCATAATAGGGAAGTATTTTGTATTTTTTTTTAAATATAAATAAAATATAAATTATTAAAAATGTTAAAATTATAAAACTAACATAATACTTGTATTAAATGTAAACAAAACAGAAATAGCTTCAAAGTAAACAAATCACTCTACGAAGCCAATTTAATGTCTCAACATTCAACAACATTCGAGAATAAAACAACAGCTTGTTTTAACCCTCGATTTGGTAGTTATGGGGTGGATATACTCCATAATTTTGAACATAATATAAAAATATAAAATATTTATTAATATAATAAATATAACATAACATATTTAAGCACGATTAATAAAATATATTTAATACATATATTATATTTATTTTTAAAATTTTAACAATTTAATAACATTTATAATGTTATATTTATATGATTAACATAAAAAATATAATATATAATAAATGTATATAAATTTTAAAATCTATAGTTAAATTTGAAGAACAAAGAAGTGAACTGAAGTGTTTTTGAACTGCAAAAATTACCCAAACTGAGGGAGAAGAAGATCCATGGCGAAAATATGAAGGAATTAAGGCAAGGAAAAAAAAATCCAATGTGAAAATAAAAGTAACCAAAAGGTGTAGTTCAGATCATTCACAAGATTTTTTTTACCTGTACTGTAGTTGGACCTTGAGTTACTGAGGCAAAGGCAATGCCTTAAAGTAGCATCGAATCCTAAGAGTGATAACGTGTCAGTGAACAGGTTTCCTATTTCTGGAACACGAGGTGAACAAATACATCATTATCTTTTGCAAAAATTATGTTCTTTTCCCTACATCAGTCGGTTATCACTTGGTCAATCGCCCCTTGTTTTTAGGAAAATAAATAAAAATCAGTGATCTCATGAGAAAATTAAATAACTCAAAGCAAAAAAGAGAAATAAATGACAAAAAAAAAGAGGTTTTTTCCTTTTTTTTTTTAACTCTGTCACTGTATTTAATCCCAACCTTCCTGAATTGTAACAAAACCCTAGAAGGATTCTTGTTAGAACCAATCGCCGCCTGATTATCTAAACCGTTAACTCTTTCTCTCTATATGTCACTAAGCTTCTTTTTTACTCCCTTTCTTTGATCTCAGCTTTAAAAAAACAAAATAAAGCTTTCTCATTTTCAAGCTGTTCTACTTTATTTTTAACTCTATTTTTTATTTTTGATGTTGCTTGTTTTACTTGGAAAACATGGTGTTCTTACCTGTTTTTTTGGCTAATTTTATGATATTGAAACTTGAAGAGTATAAAATTTTGAGTATTTCTTAATTTTTGTTATCTTAGTTTTGATAATCTTTAGGAGCTGGGTTTTTGCTGTTTACGAGTTTAGGATGATTAAAGTTTTGATCTTTGACACTTTTGGTAGCTTACAGTTAGCATCTTTGAAGTTTGTAAATATGGGTATTAGGTGTATTAGTTTAAAAAATTTTGTTTTTTTTTTTTTTAAGGTTTAGTTTAGAGTCTGATTATTGGTTTTGGGTAGTGATCATTTTTGGGAGATTTGATAAAGTGTAATGATCAATTAGGGTTTTAAGAATGTTATCTGAATTGGGTAGGAGACCAATGATGGGAAGTGGTGAAGGATCGTTTGGGGATGATTTAGAGAAGGAGATGGGGTTATTGCTCCGTGAACAGCGTTGTAGGCAAGATGCTGATGATCTCGAACGCGAACTAAACTTATATAGAAGTGGCTCTGCTCCTCCTACAGTGGAGGGTTCATTGAGTGCAGTTGGCGGGTTGTTTGGGGGTGGAGCTGCTACTGCTGCTGGTACTGGGGGTACCGCCTTTTCTGCTTTTGCACGAGCTAAAAATGGAAATGAGTTTGCATCCGAGGAAGAGCTTAGGTCTGATCCAGCTTATCATTCATACTATTACTCAAATGTGAATCTCAATCCCAGACTCCCGCCTCCTTTGCTTTCCAAGGAGGATTGGAAGTTTGCGCAGAGGTTGAAGGGAGGGAGTTCAGTGATTGGTGGGATTGGAGATAGGAGGAAAACGAATAGAGCTGATCATGGTAGCAATCGGTCGTTGTTTTCGATGCCACCAGGGTTTAATTCCCGGCAACAAGAGAATGAAGTAGAGGCAGAGACAGTGCATAGCTCAGGGAACTGGGGTGGTGATGGACTGATTGGTTTGCCTGGTATAGGACTTGGAAGCAAACAGAAAAGCCTCGCTGAAATTTTTCAGGTGATAACCAATTGTAGTTTAACATTTAGTCATAAATTCCTGTTGTGCTAAGGTTTTCGATTTTCTACGATGTCTGCCTTTTGTTTCTGATAACGGTTTGCTTACAAAGGATTCTCGCTTTATGGATTATTTGTATTGACCTTTTTTCTTGTCATGTCTATGTTTTCACATGTAGCATGCTTCATATCCTCAGAATTCATTCCGTTGTTATTGAAAATCTACTTAGTGACGCATGTTTTGGAGTGTTATAAGTGCAGTTTTCTTGTTTGTTTGTGGCATGTAATAAATGGAATATGTACGAGGAAATTCTATCATCGGTAAAAGAAGTCTATTAGTTTGCTGCTTGTCTGAGTCTTTTAATTTTGTAGCTTGACTTGCATTTCAATAACTTTAAATTCTATTAAAAATTTGCTTATTCATCTTTGGTTGATAACTGGTGTGCCCATTTATGCTATTGTATGGGCTTGATTAATATCGTTGTAAATGTGACTTGGATTTGGAGGTAATTAACTTCAAGGCATGTTGAATTGGTGGTATGGGGTCATGAAGAAGAGAGTAATCAGTTCCACAAGCATGTAAATAGGGCCTCAGAAAGCATAATAACAGCATCCTTTTTAATTTTTGTGTGCTCTCTAAGGCCTATACAAAGGCAGTTGTTTCCTTAGCATGCCTTCTTTAAATATGTCCAAGTTTCGAAAATCAATTTAGTTGCTCTTATAGTTTCTTGGGTCAATTCTTTTAAAGTCTATGGTTAGCATTCATCTTTGAGTTACTCACAAAATGATCATATGCATGAATAATACATTTATTTGCCATTCTTGTGATTCCTAAGGTAATGAAAGTACTACTTGCGATCAATTTGTATTCTGGTTCACCTATAGCTAGCTTGTTTGCTGTAATTTGTAGTTTTCAAAATGCAAATAAAAATCTTTGTCATTTAGATATTTGAGTTTTTTCTCCTCCCCTAACTTTCTATGTAACTATCCACACCTAGTTCTTCTTCTTCTTCTTCATATACGAAGAACTTCTGGAACGTCACATTTTTTTTGGTTGTAGTGATTTGATAACTAGTTTCTTTGCAGGATGATTTGGGACACTCCGCACAAGTCACAAGGATACCATCTCGTCCTGCTAGTCGTAATGCTTTTGACGAGAATTTTGAGAATGTGGGTTCTGCTGAATCAGAGTTGGCTCATTTGCAGCATGATCTGACCTCTGCAGATACTTTAAGGTCAAGTGCAAGTGTTCAAGGATTATCCGCAGTCCATACCGTTGGGCCACCTTCGTCATACACTTATGCTGCTGCTGTAGGCGCTTCCTTGTCTAGGAGTACAACTCCAGATCCCCAACTCATAGCTAGGGCTCCTAGTCCTTGCCTGAGACCAGCTGTAGGAGGCAAAGTGGGCAACTTAGATAAAAGAACCATAAGTAGTCCAAACACATTTGGTGGTCTCACCTCTGGTGTCAATGAGTCTGCAAATCTTGTAGCTGCTTTATCAGGCATGCAGCTGACATCAAATGATTTTATTGATGAAGATAATCGATTACCATCACAGATGGAACAAGATGCTGAAAATCACCAGAATTATTTGTTTGGTCTGCAAGATGGTCAGAATGATACCAAACAGCAGGTGTATTTGAAGAAATCTGATTCTGGCCATTTACATATGCCTTCAACTAAGAGTAATGGGGGCAGATCAGACCTCAAAAACCCATCCTTGCTTTCTGATAGGCAAGCTGAGTTCCAGAAATCTGCTGTCTCCTCAAACAATTCCTACTTGAAAGGGTCACCAACTTCCACTCTCAATGGTGCAGGCATTTTACCTGCTCCGTTTCAGCATGGTGATGGTGCAAATTCATCATTTTCAAACTATGGGTTAAGTGGTTACTCTTTAAATCCTGCTTTGGCCTCTATGATGGCTGGCCAACATGGAACTAGTAATCTGCCACCGTTATTTGAAAATGTTACTGCTGCATCAGCTATACCACTCCTTGGAATGGACTCCAAAGTGCTTGGGGGAGGTTTGGGTTCTGGAGAGAACATTTCAAATGCTGCATCTGAGTCACATCACCTTGGCAGGGTTGGAAGCCCACTAGTTGGCAATGCTCTGCAGCCACCTTTTGTTGATCCTATGTATCTACAGTATCTGAGGACATCAGATTTTGCTGCAGCACAGCTTGCAGCTCTTAATGATCCCTCTATGGATAGGAACTTCCTTGGTAGTTCATACATGAACTTGCTTGAGCTGCAAAAAGCTTATCTCGGAGCTGTACTATCACCTCAAAAATCTCAATATGGTGTTCCATTGGGTGCTAAATCTGTTAGTTCAAATCTTCATGGCTTTTATGGAAATCCCACCTTTGGAGCTGCTTTGTCATACCCTGGAAGCCCCTTAGCAAGTCCTGTTATTCCAAATTCTCCAGTTGTACCCGGTAGTCCTATCAGACACGCTGACCTAAATATACATTTTCCTTCCGGGTTGAGGAATCTTGCTGGGGCTGTCATGGGACCTTGGCATTTGGATGCAGGATGTAACATGGATGCAAGCTTTGCCTACTCTCTACTTGAAGAGTTTAAGAGCAATAAAACAAAGTGTTTTGAACTTTCAGATATCGCCGGTCATGTTGTTGAGTTCAGGTATGCTCTTATCCTAAATCATGTTTTATGTTGTCATACTGTCACTGTGACATTTCTGTGCTTTTTTTGAGCAGCGCGGATCAGTATGGCAGTCGTTTCATTCAGCAAAAACTTGAAACAGCCACAATGAAAGAGAAGAATATGGTTTACGAGGAAATCATGCCTCAAGCTCTTGCTTTGATGACAGATGTGTTTGGTAATTATGTTATTCAAAAGGTATCCAGTTCTTAATCTGTCGCATATCTGCTTAGTTGTATAGTTTTATGGTTTATTGTATTTTTACCACTTAAAGTCTGTATCTGCTTGCAGTTTTTTGAGCATGGACTTCCTGATCAGAGAAGAGAACTTGCTGCCAAGCTATTTGGTCATGTGTTGGCACATAGTCTTCAAATGTATGGTTGTCGGGTGATCCAAAAGGTAGTAGCATATGGTTATGTTGCTTGTTGAACAACTTCTCCTGTTGGTTGTTTTAATTCATGAAACTCTTCTGGATAATTAATTTGCAGTTTCGATACAACTTATGTGTTTTTTTTTTCCTCTAAATGAGATCAGCACAATTTTGTTAATGATTAAGTGAAAAAATTCAATGCGGTCAAGTTATACTTTCCATTTCATATAAAATTTGTTTAAGTCTTTGTTTTTGTTATTTTGTAAATATATGCTATGCATGCTTCAATCATGGTAATAGTGCTTAACTTTGTCATTGCCTTATCTTGCTTTTTTTATATAGATTTCCTAAAAGCACTCATGCTATTTGAATGGTTACACGGAGAATACTGCCCAGCATTCTGACAATTATGTATATGCTTTGTTTAACATTCAAGGCCATAGAAGTTGTTGATCTGGATCAGAAGATCACAATGGTCCAAGAGCTCAATGGCAGTGTTATGCGTTGTGTACGTGATCAGAACGGCAACCATGTCATCCAGAAGTGTATCGAATGTGTTCCCGAGGAAAACATTCAATTTATAGTCGCAACTTTTTTTGATCACATTGTGACGCTTTCTACTCATCCATATGGGTGCAGAGTGATACAGGTTCGGAACTTGTCTTCTGCTTATATTTTGACCTTTGGAACTGTTCTGTGTACGAATTAGCGACTTGTATTCTGTATTTTTATTGTTATTATTTTTAACACTGCAGAGAATTCTGGAGCACTGCAAGGACCCAAAAACACAGAGTAAGGTTATGGATGAGATTTTAGGATCTGTTAGCATGTTGGCCCAAGACCAGTATGGCAATTATGTTGTCCAGGTTTGCCATTCTTTTCAGGGAACTTATAGTATAAGATCTGTTGTGGCAAAAATAATCTACCAAAATTTCTCGATGGTGTTTGAATCTTTTGCCTTTACGTCCGTTATGCTGTCCAAAATTTTTGTGGTATTTGTTTATTTTTTACAGTATATCTTTGAAATGTGTTTACTTCAATGGTATTTTTTGTACTGCTCGATGCATGCACTGACCTCTTTCATTCACTTAACAGCATGTGCTGGAGCATGGAAAGCCTCATGAGCGCTCATTTATAATTAAGGAATTAGCTGGAAAGATCGTCCAGATGAGTCAGCAGAAGTTTGCCTCTAATGTTGTTGAGAAGTGCTTAACTTTTGGTGATCCTTCTGAACGTCAGTTGTTGGTGAATGAAATGCTTGGTTCCACCGATGAGAATGAGCCTCTTCAGGTTTGTCCCCCTTTTGTGCCGAATTTTTAAAAACTTTGAATAGAAATACTTTCTGATTTTCAGTACTGATGCTCGGAAAAAAAAATGCCCAAAATAGCTTCGCCTTGTTTGTAAATCATTGGAGAAAAGCCATGAACCATGACAACCTTTATTTGTGCCTGTTTTAGCTGGGTAGAGTGGTCTTCCTTGTTGATGAGAACTATGCAGACATTCATATTCGGAATCTGAGTGTCTGAGTTGCATGAGGGATCAACTTTCATGCACAGTATCGAAACTCTAGACTTTTGCATAATCACACTGATGTCTTTGGATGTTATGACCTGAGACTGTAACTAGAATATTCGTTTTAAAATTGACTGCATGGTGTTCAGGATTTACCTTTGGTTAAATTGTCTCTAGAAATAGTTTCGGTAGAATTTCATGTCTTTTTTTACTGACAGCTGCTAGTCCATGCCAGGCAATGATGAAAGATCAGTTTGCAAACTACGTTGTACAGAAAGTACTAGAGACTTGTGAAGACCAGCAACGCGAGCTGATCCTTTCTCGAATTAAGGTCCATTTAAATGCATTGAAGAAGTACACTTATGGAAAGCACATTGTTGCTCGTGTAGAGAAACTTGTTGCTGCTGGGGGTACTGATTCTTCCTTGTCTTCCGTGGTTGCTTATTACTTTATATATTTATAAATCCGTTCATTTGATGTTAAATGAGCTTCTTAGTTTTTCATTTACTGCTAAATTTTTTCAAGTCTCTTTTGCAAAATTTGCCTTTTAAGCTCCTTGGACTCCGCCAAACATTCTGCATTACTAATAGGTTCATTTATCCAGGCAAAGTTTTCGTGATTTTCCTGGAGTTTGTACCTTGTGCATAACCATATCTATTGATGCGCTACTTGGGGTGGGGGGAAAAAGAAAGAAAAGAAACTCGATATTACTTCATCGATAATTATGCTTATGAAACCATATGAGTTCGAGCTAAGTAGGCATATGGCTCTTACGAGTGGATGCTGAACTATAGCAGCTTAATTCACCTTTCTTTTTGACCCATTTGAATTCGATCATAAAATTGTTTCCGTAACACATGATTTTACATTCTTTTCAGAGAGAAGAATCGCTTCTCAGTCTTCACACCCTGCATAGTTGGTGTCAGAAAGAACGCATATTTGTACAGCTAACAGAAGCTACGTGATCTTCTCCCCCACCTTCTGTTTCCGTATCCTGCTTTCGGCTATGGTTCAACTTTGTCTTTTTAGACAAAGATTAAGAGCTATATGGAAATAAATAGTTGTTTGCTTGTACTGGAAACTGTACATTGGTGTAGCTTAAGGGGTTTTTATACATAGAATCGAGCGAAGCTGAAGGTTCAGCTGTTGAATACACATCCAGCTGAATGCCCGTGCATATGGTGAGATAAGAGGATTAATACTTAAGTTTATAAGGGTGTAAAAATTTAAATGTTTAAGGGTAGTTCATATATGATAACGTGACCGTACAAATGTCAGCATGTCGAGAGCTGTTGATGTTTTAGGTGAGGCCAGTGTTTTTTGTTTTCCCCTTCTCAATGTATGCATAATGACGCTTCCCCCCCCCCCCCCTGAATGCGCAATATTCTTTGTGCTGTCAGTACGAGTTATTGTTAAGGAATGCTCTTAAGACACTTTAAGATTAGGTAAATGTATTATTTACGTATCTTTCGGTAGAATTAACTCGAAACTATGTATTCCATAAAATAAAAGCAAAAATTCACAATGGAAAAAACCAAAAATATTGCAAGGAAAATTTGCAACTGTAAACATACCAGCAGGCATCTGCAGCAATCTTTTACCAAATTCCTCCACCCCCCCCTTTTGTTTTCCCAGGAAACCTTGCTCCCCTATGTATATAAACTGGAATCCAACTCAAAGCAGTCCAATACAGTGATAACCCATAGTTCAAAATCACAAATTTAAGTCAGTTAAGCAAAAATGAGAAAGAAAAAAGTATCAATTTTTGAGAAGTTGCCCCATTACAGAGAGTAGTTTGTGCAACAAAGAGCAAGGTAATAATCAGTACTATTTTTTGGTTAAAATTTACTTAAAAAAAATATTAAACCAGTTATGAGACCAAGCATTGAAATAATATAATTGACCATAAGTGGATAATCTTACAATTTCATTTAAGTATGACAGGAAAACCTAATCTTTGATTGCTTCTCCACACCCCCACCCCCACCAAAAAAAAAAAAAAAAAAAAAACTAATCTTTGATTAAATAATGTGGGATCTTCCTTCAATTATATAAAGATAATATTAAATGTCGTCACTTCATTATAACAACTAATTTTATTAAATGGTTGGAATCCAAAATCAAAAGACAAACTGTTATACGAAACAAGTTACACTTTTTTTTTTTTTTTAGCATTTCCTTCGATGAATGGAAAGACAACATATACAGTAGCATCCATGTTTGTCTTTGGCTCACTACTAACTACACTTGTAATTAGTCAAAAAAACAAGTATCATTTCACTTTTGTTTTAATGGGAAAAATAAGGTATTGGAAGTTTGACGTCTCAAAAAAGGTTCATGGATTTAATCCAATTTTATATATTTTATTATGATTAAAATTTATTTATTAAAAAAAAAAACATTTGTCTTAAAGTGGATATATCAATCCTATGAACTTCAACCCACTGATCGTTCGTAATTTTCCATCTAACGGTCCACAACATTCCACGCTCTTCATCCAGTTCCATCCACGTGTTTTTTTCTCCAGCTGTTCGCCAACATTCTCTTCTCCTATTGGTTAGTCGGCTAAAATGATTTGAGCCCAAGGGCAAAACCAGCCTAACAAATTTCAAGCCCCGCATTCCCACAAATACCCTCTAAAGTGCACCTACTTTACCGACTTGGCCGCCTCTCTTCCAACCCAACCATGTTCATTTCCGTAAAAAGATCCCCCCACCACTGATGATCAAGCGCGACCGGTACCATCAGTACAACCTACTTATCACCTACGTGGCAAGACATACTTGGAGAAACCCTGATTTTAATATTTGGGAAGTGTAGATATTTAGCGGATCAAAAATATCTGGCTAAGTCGTCCACGTTGGCACTACCGATAGACCGATCTGGAATCAGATATTGCACTTTTTTTTTCCGCTTTTTTTTTTCTTCGAAAAGCACGAGTCTCTTTTTCCTTCCCTCCAAACAGCCCCGATTCTCACAAAGAAATCTGAAAATCTCTTAAAGTTTTCACTCTTTCTTTCTGATTCAAACATCAGTATCTGAAAAATCATTGGCAAAAACATGGGAGAAGAAGTGAAGATGAGTGAATTTGAAGCTAACGGCGGAGACGATGAAGAAGCCGTCGCAACCGCCAACACCGCCGACGTTGACGACGAAGATGATGTTGACGAAAGAGTTCTCGAATGGGAGACGGGATTACCTAACTGCAATGATCTAACTCCGTTGTCTCAATCCTTAATCCCACCGGAACTCGCCTCCGCTTTCAGCATCTCGCCGGAGCCTCGTCGGACCGCTCTCGATGTCAACCGCGCTTCCCAAAATACTCTCTCCTCTCTCCGATCAACCGGCGCCCACTTCTCCGCCAATAACAATAAAAGTAACTATAACACTAACAACAATTTTCGTTCTTTTAATGACCCGATGGTAGTTGAACCGGAAGGTGAGGGATCGGGTTCGGGTTCCGGATCGGAACCGAAGAAGATGAGGAAGACAGACATTGGTATTGCGGAGGAAGCGGATTCAGCGGTTAGGACAACAGAGAATTCGGACGATCCATCAACGAGGACATTGAAACGACCTCGTTTAGTCTGGACGCCGCAACTGCATAAGAGATTCGTTGATGTGGTGGCCCATTTAGGCATCAAAAACGCTGTTCCCAAAACGATCATGCAGCTAATGAACGTCGAAGGCTTGACCCGTGAGAACGTGGCCAGTCATTTGCAAAAATATCGCCTTTACTTGAAAAGAATGCAAGGGTTAAGCAACGAAGGACCATCGGCTTCAGATCAACTGTTTGCATCAACGCCGGTGCCTCAGAGTCTTCATGAGAATGGAAGCGGCGTCGGAGGTGGAGGAGGAAGTGCTGTTGGTGGTGGTAATGCGAATAGCAATGGACATGCGGGGATGGCTATACCGATGCCTTATGGGGCACCGATGATGCCGGTAGCGATGCCGATGTATGGTCATCTGGGTATGCATCAAGGAGGATATCATCATCATCATCAGAATGGATATGAAACGAATGCATACGGTATGCAACCGAGAGATTGGTCTGGTGGGAATAAATATGGGTCACTGGTGTCGTATCCCCATCATATGGCTCCCAATGATAAGTTAAATTAGCTGGATTTTTGTAAAATGGTCAGTTCTTTTCTTACTTTTATCGTCTTTAGAATATGAATTTTCAACTTTAATGAATGGTTGAATATTAATCATAATTGTATCATGCTAATTTGCTTGAAATATTTTGGTTCTTCGAAGTTCAAAGGTAAGTAATCTTGAGATATACAGTGCTATACAATACCGTTGGCTTTGAAACTTGCTCGGGTGTTCTTTGGGGTTTGGATTTTTTTTTTTGTTATCACGGAGAATGGATGTGACAATATGATTTAAACAGGATTAAGAGGCAATAATTTCGTATTTGTGCTCGTCTAGAATAAAGGGAATCACTTTTGCTTTAGGTTACTGTATTATGTTACTTTTGATTATAATTGATGCCTTTTCTGCGTACAGAGTTACTTGTATGATTTGTTAGTGCCTAGTTGGTTCTGGGCAATCAATTTGTTTTCACAGCATGAATACATGGTTTTCACGGTAGTTTTACCGTCTTTCTTCTGTGTGCATTGGAGCTTGTACTATCTTTGAGCTGTTGGCTTCTAACTTTATTTCAGCTATGCAATGCTTATGTATTTCTCACCTGTTTTTTCTTATATTTATTTATACGTTTAATTTTACTGTTGAACATAACTCTGTCTGGCTTCATTTATCATTGTCATTCCAAAATTTATCTTAAGCTATTTTCTTCTGTTCATCTATATTGGCATTCATTTTCCTTGTCTTTTCCACATATTTTGTGCTCATGGTATAAGTTATGTAGCCAGACTGGTTCCAAACCGTTTTTGAAGTAGTTCTGCTCCAGGTTACTTTTGGTTATACTGGTGATGAAAACATACTTTTTACCTATTTATTAAAAACACTGTTTTAGAGGGTTTTGATTTTATGTTTCTTATATTTGCTGATCATTGATTTCTTTTGCATTTCAAAATCAATCATGGCTTATCATTCTATTGTAGATTCAAAATTTTTGATCAACTTGGTGTTCGCTTGACTCTCTGAAATGGCTGGGTCCTTATGGTTGCTTACGAATTATTTGACTATATTTAAGTGGAATATCCCAGCTATGAATGAGAACCGACAAAGAGCTTAAAAAAAATTCTCATCGGATTTCTTTATATATTACATATTACATCTGATAGCTACAGGAAGAACCCCCAGGAGTTTGCTCATCATCTACTTTAGATTAGTGCAAGTCCAGGCAACTACATTCTTAACTTGTTATTTACTTGATAATTACCATTAACTCTGTGTATTATGGAATAATATTAAACCTTTTTTTTGCCACAGGTAACAAAAGCAAATATGACTTTATGACCTTTTCTTTTTTAGAGAACTTTTTTGTTCGTTTTCAATTGACTTGAAGTGATTAGCATTTACGCAAATTCTGCTGAATTTTGGATGAAAACAAACATAATTCCCCGTGATATAATTTTAACCATGCTTGATTGTATCACCTTCTTGACTGTTCTTCCATAGAGCTATGAATACATACAAGACTATGAGTTGTGTTGGATGTTGAAAATGGGTCGCATTGATTGATTTGGCAAAGTAACTATTTCTCAAAATTTCCATTTCGGTGAGTTATTTATTTATTTTTTTCTGACTGTGTTTCTAGCAGGAGGTTGTGGTTCACTAATTGTACAACATGCAGGTGAGAAAATCGACCTTTAGATAAGGGCAATGGTCGCTCTAGGTTCCAACATTGTGATGCAACTATCCAAATGCTTGGAGGAAATTAACAAACTAATCTAGGGTTCTTTATCCTATTGTTTTGTTTTATATACTTTTGTTGGTTTGAGAATTTAAGTACGTTATAGGCATCTTTGCACTTAAAGTCCAAATATTTGGAAGATCATTGAACGTCATCAAGGCATAATCTCAACCCAAAAATAAGGATTTAGGGAGAACTTTGTTTCGGCCTGGCATGTAAAGTTGAATGTCAGGGTCTCTGCTCGGATTCATATTAAAGGCTCCAGCAATTATATGCCCAAGTAAACTCTATACGGTGGAAAATTTTCCTAAAATACAATTACACACGGAATGTAAGTTCTAACACAAAAGGAGCAAAAAAAATTTTCTCAAATTTTTGATAGCCTTGGAAGTCAAAACTTTATATAGGCTACAACATATTGGAATCTTTGTTATTTTATTTACTTTTTCGAGTGTAAGTGTTAAATATAAATATATTTAATTTTTTAAAAAAATTTTTCATGCATTTGAAAAATCTTTGGATGATTATATCTCTTTACTTATATATAAAAATATATCAAACACATTATTTTAAAAAAAAATAAATAAAGAGTTAGAATAACATAGTTCAAAAAAACTTTTGTCAGAGCGTCTTCATAATCTATACTCCTCCGAACAACTTTCTAGTGCTGTGGCCCGATGGTTACAGGCATTTTACATGGGTCTCCTTCAAACATCTGGATGATGGATTCATTTAACCTGAATAACCATATCCAAATCTTCATTCGCAACTTCTTAGCTTGTGGCAGTAT
>JBBYHK010000009.1:2824282-2851238 GCA_038382065.1 Adansonia grandidieri
ATAAACCGAGCTTGAGAAAACAATAATAGAGCAATAGGACTGCAAACACACTGTCTTTCTACGAAATCATGAACCCTATATCAAACTGCATCCTTGAAAATTTTCGCGGCTTCCTTTTTCTTCATCATCTTCTTTAACCTTGCAACATTTCCCTACAGTGAAAGTCAAGTGATCTGGCTTCTTCCTTAAAAGCTGAATTCCAAGTACCAGAAAAACTTTGAAAGAATTCCAAGTAATAGTGCTCTTCCCAAATATTTTATAAAACAAAGTTCTCGCTTTAGATATAAAGCCACACTTAGCATACTTACCAACAAGAACCAACAATTTCCTTGCGATACCTAAGTTTGTCCAGAACAGGATAAAAAAATGACGCAGAAGATTAATATATATTAACGTACATATTATTTGAAACAAGAAAGTTGATTAAATAGTATACCAGGTTCCACGCATCTCAAAAGATCTGCAAATAAAGAACAGCTCTAATAGTAACTGAAAGTCCAATGGCCACCCTATATTAAGCAAAATTTGACCCTAAATCACATTTTAATATCTTTCTCCAAATCGGATTAAGACTGCACCAGTGCCACTGTTATGGTCAACAGCATAGTCAGCTCTCACTATACCTAGCTTGACACCAACACCATATGATGAACCGTGACCCATTCGCCTGTAGACCTCTGTTGGGTTCCCCTTTACATCCTATGAACTTCCGAGATCATTACCATGCTTGGCAAACGCATAAACATGTGTATTTCTAACAGGTGTTCTAATCTCAGCTCCAAGCTGCAGGAAACAACAGAAAAAGGATTTCAGATAAATTCATTCATTTCATGCAACATAAACACAAGCACACACTTATTGTATTCAAGTTATAGTTAATCAACTCTCCTACAGTTTTCTTTATCATCAGAACCCTCCTCATTAGCCTCCATTGTTACATGAAATACAACATAAATGATCATATTAAAAGATAAACAAAAGATGAGGAAAGAAAACAGGTATATCCAATTATTCTCACCTGCAGAATGTTTCTGGCTGCACCTAGCTCACCCATGTTACAACCTCTCACAGAATAGGGACCCCCAAGAGTAAAAGCGTCATAACTTGGAAGATCACCCACACAACCTCCATAATGGCCATGAAAGACTAGAACAGCTGGTGGGGGTTTACCAGAACCTTCTTTCGCTTGCTTTAGTTGGAGAAATCGTGTAAGTGTTAGTCGGTACAGGTTAAAGAATGGAAATTTGCTGCCAATGCCAAGTCCTCGGTCTACCTGCATTGAGTAAATAATGCCAGCAATTAGCTAGGGAACATAAGTTTAAGCAAAGGCAAACATAGATTTATGAATAAACTACTATGTAACGAAAGGTAGGAAGTGGTTTATGGTAAAAGGAGCACTTGTGAGCAAGCTTAAACTTATCCATTTGAGCTATTTGAACAGAAACAAAACAAGATATTTCAATACCCAAAAGCCAGAATGAGGCTATTGTTCTGAATCTGATACATTCAGTCCCGTTAATTCTCTAAGGAAAGGCAACAATGATAAAAAGATAATGATATCTATCTTATAATAAATCTGATACATTCAGAATGAGGCAATTATTCTGAATGAGGCAACAATGATAAAAACAAGATATTTCAATATCCAAAAGCCAGAATGAGGCTATTATTCTGAATCTGATACATTCAGTCCGTTAATTCTCTAAGGAAAGGCAACAATGATAAAAGGATAATGATATCTATCTTGGAATAAATCTGATATATTAAGGCCCATTTACACGCATGTTTCAAGAAAATGTAATATTACCCATGCTTTCACGCATTCCTGATATTGACTGGTATCAGAAAAGATAGACTATCCTTGTTCAGTCAAAAGATTCAATGTAAATGTATGGGCTAACCTGGAACACATTCCTCTCACCAACTATAGCTCCATTCAATGTAAATATTATCACGTGCAATATTTGCCTGTAGAAATGCCATTCGATTGACACCGGTACCACTCAGTTGGAGGTCCATCTGAGCTGATGCCTCCACTTGGCAGCACTCTTTGACCATTTGCAGAGATATGACTGCTTTCATCACGTGTTGTTATCTCTTCCATCACAAGTCCATAAGTGAATTTACTTTGATGGGTGAAATTCTGCCAGAATCATATCGATCACAATTTATTCCATGTTAGATAAAATCCAAAAAAATCAGTTCACGAACTACTCTAAATATAGCATATTACCTCTGTAATGTTAGTTTTAACACCAGCTCGATCAACCCATATAGGTGGGACTTCATCGACTCCTGGCCCACCAGTGAAACTGCACACATTTCCGCCTGTTGAAGCAGCTTGCACGGAGGGTTCGGTTGCATGGATTATAAACACCATCTAGATATGGATGCACATGTTCTTGCTTGAAAGCAAGATCATCCTGAAGAAAAGAACGGCAGGAACATCATAGGATAAAAATTTTACACTAATCACAGCTGAAAATAGTCCTTTGAGATTTCAGTACAATCCTAGGATGAAAATTACCAGAGGATTGAAAAAGTTACCGGTGGTTAATGAACCGAGAATGGATCTATTAAGCCCTTTGAGATTTCGCTGCTCAAAAGAGACAGTTCCACCAGGTTGAAATGGAGCCTGAACAGAAACATAGCACAATATGCAAATAATATAAATAAAAATTTTTTCTGGGTCAAGCCACAATCTCTTAATCTCTAGATGAAGAATCACAGAGTTCATTTGTACAACTATAATTACATACCAATGTGGGACGCCACCCACGTCCAGGTACAATACTCGACTCTGTACTGACTTCAGCTGATTTTTAATCAAGCTCTTTGAGCTTCATCTCAACAATGATGCCTCTTGCATTCTTCTCAGCAGGTCATGGGTACTACGATATTTGAAAGCAAAGTCAGTGAGTTTATGTTCCGCTAGGCTTGTTTCCCAGCTTCAATATTAAAAACATTGCCTTGTCAAAGCTGTAAATCAAAAGCATAGACATAAATCAACAATTAGTCACCATCAAGACTGAAACGCCTTACTTAAATCAGCAATAAAAAATTCAATATTTCAGAACTGAATAAATAGGCATACTTAGCAACTCCATAACTAAAGTATAAACTAATAATCAGTCACCCATTGGAGAATGAAATAAAACAATTAAATCAACAAAAGATCTCTCATTGCTGGTTGAAATGAAGACATATTTTATGGAAAAAAAAAATCTACAGTTTATGAGAGCTTATTCAGAAGCTGCAAAAAAATCGGTGCTTCACTTGATATTCACGCAATTTTTTTTTCACATCTACAATTGATAGTCAACTATCAAGTTATCTGATTGTTTAGAGCTAGTTCTGAATGTAAAAAAAAGAGTCAAATATATGCTTCAAAACTTTTATAATTGAACCAAAGATCAAACCCTACCCTAAATAGTATTGATGTCAAAAACATTAACATTAAATATCAGAATACACAATGTGGTTCTTTGTTAATTTCTCAGTAGCTCAAAAACTAAATATAAACATTGTAAACAGAAAAATAGAAATAAAAACCAAGAAACAGCCATAAACCATCTACCTGTCCAGGCAACTCTCTCGTAAAATAGAAACAATGTGGTTCTTTGTTAATTTCTCAGTAGCTCAAAAACTAAATATTAACATTGTAAACAGAAAAATAGCAATAAAAACCAAGAAACAGCCATAAACCATCTACCTGTCCAGGCAACTCTCTCGTAAAAACAGGAAGATGGGTATTTCCTTCAACAACATTCCCAAGCTTGTCCTGGAAGTGAATTACAAGCTGTGTATCCCTTTCCACAACCTCACAAACCACTGCCTTAGTATTCGAGTTCCCAAAGTTGACAACCTAAGCACAAGCATACCCTTGATTATGTTACCATTTCTGAACCCAATCCCTTATTTTCTGCAGCAACATAGCATGCAGTTTCCCTTGTTCTCTCAACATCTACAACACTTCCTGATGCACTTGCAATGGCAATAAACGAGGCCTAGCTCTCTCGATCCTCCCTTATAATCCTTCTCTTGGTTCTTATAACACTCCAATTTCTCCTTATCTGTCATATCAGGGTCCATTTCAATAGGCTTGGATTGAGCAATTAGCCCCACATTTATACACCTGAACCTAGGCTTGGATTTGGCAATTAGGCCCACATTTATATACCTGAACCTATCAGCCGATTGCCAGGTACTTTCTATAAAAGAAATGGTTAATCCCAAAGTTCCATCTGGGTTAGTTTTGCCTAAAGTTTCAAGATCTTTTTTTTAGCTGGGTTTTTGTGTAGATCCCTCCTGGTCTTAACGAAACCATTTCAAAGAAAGAATCTTCCGTTCCTACCGTGGTCCATCGCCGTCGATCAAAGAATAAAATATCTGAAATCTTGTACTTTTTGAACCCACTTAGCTTGTTGAGTTGAACCACTATGTTGGCTGGTAATCCATGGGAATCCCATTCTTGGCTTTGGTTGTTACCGTCCGCAATTGCCGGGGAAGGCGAAAAGAGCTTTTCTCGGAAGTTGCCACTGCCTCCGTCACCACCACTGGAACCACCGCCGCCGCCACCACCGGAGAACCTGCCGTTTCCGCTAAAGTTGTCTCCACCGCCTCCAGGGAGAGGTGTGGAAACGGTGTGATCCGGATGAGAAGAGTGGCGGCGGAAGCGGAGGCAATTGCAAGGGGTTTCGAGAGGGAGTGTAGGCGGGAATGGGGAATTTGAGTTTTAGGGTTTTGAGAAGGGAAGTCGCATTTGATGGTGGTAAAGCGTGAGGAAGAAGGGGGCAATTGCCGGCGGGTTGATGAGGAAAGATTGGTCGATGATGGAAGGAGGCAGGATGGGGCAGCCGAAGATTGCTTTTTTTTTTTTTTTTTTTCCTTTTTCCCCTTTTTGCATTTTGGTGGGTTTAGGGGGGAGGTAAGGGGAAAGTCTTAAGTTTGATTCTATTTTTGCATAATGATGTTTTATCAGAGTGGCTCTGGCTCAAGTGAAGAACATGGTTTATCACAGTGGACCAAAGTGGCTATTGGGTGCTCTGTTCAGTTCAACTGGTGAACTTATGGTGCAGCCATTATGAAACCATGATTGAGCCCTTCTGATCATTGAGATTGGGTGACATCAGTAATATTTCCTCTTGTCCATAGCACATCAGGGCTTTTTTCCCCCCTTTTTTTAACCTTGGAAATTTACTGGAGGGAGCAAGTACTAGGAAGAGCAAATTACCAATGAAAGAGAGAGATGTGGACTAATTGGTCAATCTATTTATCTCGAAGGTAATAAATGATGATATGGGTCCATTAAAAAGACAACAATAGGGATTTTAATTCAATAGACCTTAAACTTTGACCAAAATTGCAATCAAGAGAAGGAATCGTAAGTGTAGGAGATTCAAATCCAAATTTTATTAGATTTCCCAAAACCAAGCAGATTAAAGCTGAATCCTTAGGCTCGAAGTAAAAAAATTTTTTTCTTGGTTTATGGAGAGAAGCAAAACCTCGTTCATAATAATGGTAATGGTGGAAGGACAAAGCCAATTAGAGTTTGTTTAATATGCTCGATGTAGTGGTTTGACCCAATCAAAAAATGACACATAATCTAAAGGAATATTGCATAAGAAAGGTTCATCTTAAATAGGAGACTTACAAATACCATAGTAAGGTTATAAATTAAACGGAAAGCCATCCTATGCCGTCCTGCGAAACAACTTAGCAGATGGTTTACTTCTTCAGCCTTCACTGAAATTATGATGACAGTAGGGATTATGGAGCTTTTCACTTCAAGATCTTGGATTCAATTTCTTCCAAGCTCAAACCTTTAGTCTCCGGAACGTAGAGTACGACAAACAAAAGTGATAACAGAGCGATAGCACCAAAAAGAAAGAAAAGATTTTCTGCTCCTAGCAACTCCTGGCAGAATCAGCAGATATTTGATTCAGATCACAACAGTGAAGTAGAATTCAAAGCATGAAAAAAAAATGATAGCTGCTTTGAAAGAAGTAGACTGTTGAGTATTGAATCAATCAATACCTTCAATGGTGAGAATGCAAAGGTAACGATAGCATTTGATCCGAAGTTAGTGAGAACTGCAAGACTAATCCCTTTCCCTCTCGTGCGCAGTGGGAAAATTTCAGACACCATCAGCCAACTGATAGGGCCAAATGATATCTGCAACAACATTTACAGGGTAAATTTGTCAGATTAACTTGATTTCACCGACAAGGAAAGCATATGAACAAATATTAGCTTACTTCTGGATTTGACTTTTTTTTTTCCCCACGGTAAATTCCTGATCCTAGAAGGTTTCCCAGAAACACTCAAGTCAATGCTACAAATGCCAACAAGGAAACAAAAAAAAAATACTGGCCTGATAGCAACCAACATAGAGTAGTAGAGCGGCTACAGCAACAAAAGGGAGTCCTCCAAGAAATTTGTAATAAGCAGAAAGCAAAAACAAGGAAAGAGCCTGCAGTGCAGCGAGTTCAAAAGGGAAAATAAGAACTTCCATAATCATCTTCGGAAACTAAAATACCTAAGACCAAAACAGTTAAACAGTAATGAAGGGAAGAGGTTACATACAATCCCCCCAACACCTCCTATCAGCAAAGGTCTTCTACCAAGATCATCAACTTTTACAACAGCTATCCAAGTCAATAGTAACTGCAGGAAGGTATATTTCAAGCAGTACTTGATTAGCATCAGAAAGAAGCTAACTTGATAAACATTGATTCAAAAGTTAAATAACAAGTACTATTAAGAATTACCTTGAACAAACCTACAAAAACAGAAAGGCGGGTAGCATCGGCAGCTGCAGAGAATCCAGCACTCTGGAGAAACCATTTTACAGATGCTATCAAACAGTTGGGATAATCGACGTTACATAATATGATCCATTTAAAAAACACAGGGAAAATGGTTAAAAAGAGGTTTCAATTATCAGTTACCTGCAGAATTGGACCAGCATAATACAGAACACTCGGTTGGCCAGTTATCTGTCATAATCAGGTTGCAAATAAAGCCTTTAACATAAAATTCTGAATTCTTAGTGTTCCATCCTTGTATATTTATATTAGCAAAAATGAAGAGAATTAATAACTAATAAATGAATAAACAGTATGGTTCAGCAAGGAGGAAGAGATACCTGTTGAAAAAGGACTAAACCTCCACCAATCATGAAGGCTTTCAAACTTGGCCCCTGAAATACCTCCAAGAAATTTCCTTCAGATTCCTGGTCCGTATAGGCAGTCTTCACTGAGATTAGGGTATCTTCTATTTGCTTCTGAGACTCTTTATCACCCGGAGCCCGACCCCGTAGTCTGCTTAGGGCAAGGATGGCCTTCTCTTTGTATTCTTGTAAAGATCCTTTACCTTGAAACACTCTGAGAAGTAACCAGCGAGGTGATGGTGGGAGACTCCACATTCCTACTCCCATAAGTAATGCAATTGGAGCACTAAACCCATACATGTATCGCCACCCCCCAACAGCATTAATTTGGAAGCTTCCCACAAAATAGCCCAACTACAGATGAATGTATACTTCAGCTGAGCTTGTTTACAATGAAATATCGTAGGTAATTATACAGCATCTTAAAAACTTACCAAAATTCCCAGAACTATGAATAGTTCCTTTAGAGATATTAGCGTACCACGTATCTGAGATGGGCAAGTTTCTGCTATGTAGAGGGGAGCCCCATGCATGGCCTGTCAAATGGCATAAGTGCAAGATGTTACAAGTAAGCACGTTATAATAAATCTACCAGAAATACCGCGGTTGGTTTTGTGAAGCTCACTAATCCAATACCCAGGCCATAGATTAGCCGTCCCACTAACAGAACACTAAGGCCAGGAGCATAAGCAGTCAGCGCACCACCAAGCACATATAACAGAGCAGCAATGATGAGTTCCCTCCTCCTTCCTTCATGCATAAATCAAAATTATTTGTTAAGGCAAATTCAAATGTATAAGCTCTAAGTATGATGAAGAAGTTGAATAAAGTACCAAGGAAATCTGCAATCGGATAGACAAGTAGGGAACCAAGAAGGGCCCCATAAAGGGAGCCACTGACCTGCACTCAGGCCATATAATAATAACAAAAAAAAAATACACATAGTCATAGATTATTGAAGGAAAAGAACTGCAAATGTCGACAAATGATGCTTCAATTCTTCAAGTATAACCAAGAAATCGTACCACTAGACCAAGCTGAACAGCTGAAAGGTTGAACCAAGTAGTGCCACTAAGCTCAGGTGACTGAAATTATCAACATAACACATTAGATTCACTAATAGTATCTTTTTAACGTAGTTAATGCTACTGAGCTAAATATCAAATGGCAAGTTAATTGGATAAGGCTAACAGAAAAACAGTAATCTGTTGGAGCACCTGCAAGGAGATTGTAGCACCAGAGGTGGCACCAATGTCATACCCAAATAATAACCCTCCCAGAGCTGGAAACAAAAAACTGATAGCAAGAAACAAAATTAGGGGGTCACTAAATTGACAGAAGGTCAGAGCCATGGAGGAGACTTTTCGTGAAAATAATCTATGATCTACCCTTTATAATCCCTCTCTTCAAATTTTCGATTAAACCAACAAATAAAAAAAAACCCAAAAAAATAAAGGGAGAAAAAGGACCAAGTAAAGGAAAAGGTCAAAGAAACACGGGAAAGAGAAGAAAATAAGATAAACACATACGGCAAAATCACAGAAGACCATGAAAAAGGCTCTTGGTAAGCTGAGTCAGGTACAAGTGACTCAGCTTCTTCCCCTGAAGAATAATCACTCTGGGCAGCAACCTACAAAAACAAACCATAAATCCCATGATTAAGAAACAACCAAAAGTTCAAAATAGATCTCAACCGTTGATATCTTACATGGAATCCAAGTTTCTGCCCAGAAAACAGTGACGAGCTTGAAAAAAGGTCGATCTTGGTGGAATCTTTGGCTTGAGAAGAAAAAGGCTTTGGAGAAAGTCTTCGTTTGTTAGTGAAGGAACAGAAAGATAGAGACCGGGGTTTCTTTGTTTGGCGTGAGCGTAAGAGTTCGAGGTTCAACGATGGCTGATTAGTGGCACTGCAAGCCATTCGAAGAAAATATCAGAGAACCAAAAAAAGAAAATGAAAGAAAAATCTAACGGTTGGTTGGTATTGTTCGCGCTTTTATCTTCTTTCTGTTTTATTTTTTTCCCTCAGTTTCACTTTCTTTATTTTTTTTTATTGTATTGCTTCCACGTGACAGATGTGACTTTACATACACTAATATCCCAATAATCGAACTTCCTTCAACGTTACCTTTTTAAGGAATATTTTGACTTTGAATTAAGCTAACATTTTCGAAACAAAATGTTTTGTTTTCGTTTTCCATTTGATTCTTATATCTATCGAGTTATAAAGGCTAAACTTAAGATGTTGGATCAGTTAATGCCATCTACCTCGACCTTTCTCTTGGCCGTCTTAAGGTCAGCTCCGTCAGTCTATCTCAGAAGGAAAGCCATCCACCACCAGGCTACAAAAGCATGCCAGCCCCGGCATCTCTTTAGGTTTGATCAGATGAACGCTAAGCTATCACTGCCGAGACCAACTCTTTTGAGTAAAACCAAAGGGGAAGCATTTGTTTGGATTTTGAAACCGAGAGGAATACACAATGGGATTTGAAAATTAACTAAAACGTCCCAAGTGTGTGTGTATATATATATATATATATATATATATATTGTATGAATGAAATTACATATTCTATTGCAAGAAAATTTTTTAAACTTCATGAAGCAACTCAAGTAGGAGTAATCCATTCTAAGGCCGAAAAAGCTCTTCCTTCATGTACACTATCCACCACAACCATCCATGATCCAACCCAAGTCTTAAGGGAGGTATATTAAAATGAAAGCTTCATCCCATACCACACCCTTCCATCAGGCTTTCACTCTAATATTAATTAAAGAAAAATCACGAAACACCTAATACTACCTCCTTTGAATTGCTCTTTTTAAAGCAACTGCAATATGATGGTGAAAATAGACATTTCTCTAACATCATCAGAAGTCAAATTCGCCTGTTGCCTGCAGGACATAATAGCATTCAGCAAAAAACTTGGATTTAAGGATATTGAAAGACTATTTTTTTAAAAAAAAAACATCAAAAAGTGTAAAAAATGAAATATTATTCAGTGACGAGCACACCTTATTAAAGAGAATGTCCTTATTGTTTACATGCATGATGCCATCCTTCAGTGTACATTTCCATCGACTCTTGGCACGAGTCACCTACAAACAAAAATATATAATATCAATGATTTATTGTCTATACAGAGGAGAAATAGACTACGAAACATGTATAAATACGAAGTACTAAATAGGTTATGGGCAGCAAATGATGCATGCGTATTGCAAAAATAGTAAACCACCTTGTCAAATTGAGCTAAGACTAGATGCTGTGTGTTCAGCTCCTCTCCCTGGTCCAAGTCATCCAAATCATCATCATCATTTTCATTTAGTGGCTCATCGTCATCATCATCTCCTGTATTGTTTTGGACAACAGGGGCAGGAGTGGCAGCCTGAAGGTCTGACATGGAATCAAGAAAAGCAGGTCAACCAAAAGGAAGAAAAAAAAAAAAAAGCAAGGTGCTTAGATGAGAGAGAGAAAGAGAGAGGAAGGAATAGCCATATAATCAAAGTACAATAAGATGCAATCCCCAGTCCATCCGTCAAGTAAAGTTACCATTTGGAGCTGGTGTGTTCACGACGTTGTAGTCTTCATTGATAACTCCTTGATAATTGTACATCTTTAAAGAGAAGAAAATCAAAAAGCAGGAGCCTGAAAGTTAGTGAACTGTCCAACGATACTCAAAAGATAAAGAGAAAAGCTCAAATTCCAAGCCATATGCACAAAGTAACACTGAGTTGCAGAATTACACTAAATAAGATTAGGAATCTGACCTAAGAAAGTATATGAAACTTACATTGGGAGTAGAAAGCATATCATCATATGGATCAGGAATTGGTCCATCCAGTTGAGGAATCTTTGATGATGACCTTGTTAAGTGTACTAAGATATTGCTTTTCGCAATGGTTGCTGAGTCATGTCTACCCCAGAAATTACTACCTTTACTTCCCTGAGAGTTTTAGAGTTATACGATTAAACTGGTGCATGCCACATTACTAATACAAACTGAAATTTTCAAACTAAGGTTCTGGCATAAAAGTACCCTTCTGGTTTCAATTAGGGGAAAAAAAGTTTCATTATATATATTCATCAAATTAAAGCTCAGAACTTGAGCTATGTTTGCTTTTGGCATTTTTATAAGATAAAAAGTAAGCAAAAAGGAAAAGAATGTGGGGACAAAAAAGAGCTTGTCTGAAGCAGATCCAACAATAAATGATAAAAGAATTCAGGCTAACAAGTATAGTTATGCAATCCTTCAGATAACAAATGCACAATGTTTTTAAACACCCCCCCCCACAAAAAAGAAAAGTTTAATACCGGGATTCCTCTCTAAAAGAAACAGTACCCACAAAAAAGGATAATTCAAGGATTTGTTCATGGAGTTGATAACAAAATGAACAGATGAGCAGTGTTTCACTAAATTGCACCAGCAATTTTACTAGTATGTGGAGTTAAGCAACCTCATCTTCTAAATGATCTCAAAGACCTCACAAATACTGTCTGCCAACACCTTTAACCTTTGACAACATTCTCTGTCAGCTCAAAATATACTCAACAAGACATCCATTTAACCTTTGAGAATATTCCTTCCTGACTCACAAAACGCTTACTGAGTGCTAACCTAAAACCTATATCTGACAGAAGACTGTCATAACTCTACAATTCAGAAACAGAACTTCCAGAAAGACCTTGATCTTGTCCGTTTACATAGAAGACACTAACTAATCCTATCAAATAACCAGTATTTGACCAAAAGAACATGAAACCATCACACTGGAGAACAATGAGGACTACAAATGAATAAGATTAATCTTACAATTCTCATTTCAATATTACTAGTTTAACCAATTATAACAAATATATCACTGTCCATCTGCCAATAGTTTGTCAAAAGGGAAGTTAGATTGATAAGCAGGAAAGCTCTCATGCAAGAGGCCTACAGCAAATGATAATAGCCAATTGATGTTGGGTGTTAGAATGCATGCGCTTAAAGTAAAACCAAGTTTGCTATAAATCAAAAGGCTTGAATTACTATTATCTATATATATATATATATATATATATATATATTTTTATTAGGCTGCAGCTACACAGATTCAAGAATCCTTTTCCTTGCCGCAGGGAAAAATTTAAAAAGAAGCATCGACTCTTTAACTTTCAGGTAAGAAAGGCTAATCCCTGATCCACATACGAATGGAGATAGAATTGAGATCTACCAGAGACACACACATCCACAGAAGATCTCTAACCAGGATTTTTAGTAGGACAACAATGTCAAACGAACACAGATATCATAGACTGACACTAAATACGAGGACAACTAACCTCTGCCTTTGCAACTTCAGATGTAGAATCTCCAGCTCCATCTTCTTGGGGTATATATCCACCATTTTGATATTGTGTAGCAACGTCCTCACGTTTTCTCTTTCCGGAAGGCATCATAAAGAAGTCCTGGAAGTTTCTCCAATATTAAATTTAATCATCAACCTAAGTAAAAACAGTTTGTTTTGTCATCGAAACAAGGATTATTGAGGGAAATATTTTCCAAAAGACTCAATTTAAAACTTTGGTGTATGAAACCCTTTTGCCATGACCAGTGAACTATTCTCAAACCAGAAAATACCAGACATCATTATGCAGTTGTAATATTACTCAGAACAGGAGTTACCTGTGTCAGGGGTTGATGAGAGGTTCCTCTGTCCACCTCATGCCGCCCTTCCATAAAAGCTACAGAAAATAGCATTTATTATTAAAAAAACATAGTGGGTTAGAACTTAGAACTGCATGCTCTTGATGTCATACTAACCAACATTAACATCAACACTAAGTGGGGTCCTTTGATTCGGCCAAGAAGAAGGAGATTGCTGGGGAAAGAAAAAAAAAAAAAAATCACCAATCAATCTACAGCAAACCAAGAAAGCTACCTTTTCTTTTCTGTGGCTAGTAGAAAATTGTAACAACTGTAACATAATGTTTCCTAAATGAAAGTGAAACTCACAGAGCATTGCTTACCATGTATGGGCTTGGCCTTCCACCTTTTACATCAGTATTATTGCTGCTATCATTCACAGGAGTTGGATAGTCACTACTGCCAGTAGGGATGTTATACATAGAACCATCTGCACTTCCCGGCAATGGTGTTGGAACAGGTGTTTGCAATGGCGTCTACACATTGAAAACCGACGTCAGAAAATCACAAAACAAAAATATCAACCACAATTTAAATTCATAAAAGCACTCAAAACAGAACTCATTACTGGAGGGAAAAGCATATCAGCTGTAGGAGTTTCGTACTCCTCAGTCCCCTCGTAAGGAACATTGAGATCCTGAACCGGAGTAATTGGGCCACCGGGCGTGGGTTGTTTCCGGCCGGAAGACCTCTCTATCGGACCACATATTACTCCCGCTTGGATCATCTTCATCTCCCAAGTCTAAAACCCAATATCCCATGCAATCAATAGAATTAGATCAATTACATTTCAATAATTAATAAAAAAAAAACCCTGCTGCTTCAATCTGATCAAATCCAAAAACCCACAAAGAATCCAAAAACAACGATATTTCTTTCTATCAAACCCTAAAAATTAAAAAATAAAAAAGATAAAGGGGAAATGAGTGGAGGATTTTTTACTGCTTGGAGTTCGTTAAGGACAGTTTCGCCTGGTCCACCGTTGTTGATGAACTCATCTCGAACCTTGTTGATGACGTCATCGATGACGTGGATGCAGACCTTGCTCGTCGTCGACGAAATCATTTGTTGTCTCGAATCTTCTATCTATAGCTCCTTCTCCGCCTCCTTAGATTCTTCTATTTACTATAATTCTCAGATTCTTATTTTCTCGGGATAAATTTTAGCAGAGGAAAAGAAGAGAAGCATGGAACGAAGTTGTAAAAGAAAGATTGATAGATCCGTTGAAATCAGCCAGGGGAGCGTAGGGTTTGGAAAATCGGAGCTGATGAGAGAGAAAAGACACCTGAGAGACAGACCAGAAAAGAAGAACAAAGAGTGGAATATAAATAGGTTTGCATCCGATTATAAAGAGCGGAGCCACGTGGCGTAATCTGAAGAGAGGGGTGTGAGAGAGAAGAGAAGAGTGATGCGCTAATGCGCTTTCTCCATAATTCTCTTTTTTTTTTCTTTTTATTATTATGTAAAACGGCAGAGGACTGAGAGGAAGGACAGTCGAGCTTGATCACAATCCACGTCCGCTTGTGCTTGATTCTTGGTCCCATTTGGAAGTTAACAGTGCTGATTCTCAAGATTTAGCATCCGCTGTGATTTTACCTTTCCCTATCCCTTTTCCTAAAATTTCAAAACTGTGTGAATCTTTTTAGTTAAAAATATAATATTGATTAAAAAATTACATTCACTCAAATCTTCTTAAACACTATTACTATTGAAAGAATTTAAACAATTATTATATTATATTTTTATTATTAATTGATTCATTCATTTAATAAGATAACTAGTTTTCTTAATTTAATTAAAATAAAAAAATAATTACAATAAAAATAATTTTAAAATTATGTTGATCTCAAATTTATACGTAATTTCGTTACTACATATTATCTTTATATCAAAAGTAAACATAATAATTTGATATTTATATCATCTTTATATATTTTTATATATTATAATTATCTTAAAATATTATATATTTTAATTTGTATTATTTTTTTATCATGTTAAATTATTATATTATATCTCAAATTATTGGACTGGCCAAGGTCTCGAGATTGTTGATGCACTTTTTTTTTTTTTAACTAATATCTTGGAGCAAGGGAATTAAAAAAATTTTTAGGCCCAAACCGGAATCCAACCCAATAACATTCAAGTCAAACCCAAGAAGCCCATTTGACCCAACTAATTACTAAGTCCATTTTTTATCGTCTCTCAAAGAAATGGCAAAGTAGTCATTTCAACTGAAAGCGAGGCCTGAATTCGGAATCCAATGAAGCCTAAAACGATAAAACACTCGAACCAAAACGAGGTATCCTCTCTCGCCTTCGCGTCTCGATAGAGAAAAAATATTTTTTTTCCTGTCTTCCCATTTATCTATTAAATCCCCAAACCATAGCATTTCTTTTTTTTTTTTTTCATGGCGTAAAATTCAAGTACAAATCTCTCGTTCTATCTAGCAGAATTTTATCTTGCCATCTCAAACAAAGAATCACCCTCCAAACCCTAGAAAAGGTCGGGTGGGTTTTTTTGGGGAATTTTTTTGGGTTGTTTTTTTTTTTTTTTTTTTTTTTTTTTTTTTTGCGTATTGTTTAGATCTTTGTCATTGAATCGGTTTCCGAATAATATATTTTTTAAAAATTTAGGGTACTTCGGCTGATCAAGACACTCGGTTCTCCAATAAGCAGGCGAAGCTACTGAAATCGCAGAAATTTGCTTCCGAGTTGGAGCATCTGGTTCGCTTTTACATGCATTATTTTTTATTGGAATAATTGTGTTAGGGTTTAGTTTTATGAAAAAAAAAAAAAAAACATTGTTACTCTTTTTTAGGTTGATATGACGAAGGTTAAGATGGATGTTATGAGACCTTGGATTGCAACTCGGGTAACTGAGTTTCTTGGTTTTGAAGATGAAGTTCTTATCAACTTCATCTATGGTCTTCTTGATGGAAAGGTATTGTAACGTATTCCCCCTATCACTTTTGTTTTCTCTGGTAATGATTGCGAAGTTTTATAGTTTGATGTGGCTCAAAAGTGATACTGTTAGCCTTGTTATCGAAAACTTCTAGACATACTTCTTGTTAGCTAGATGTTGCACACAAGAGTATGCTCACTGTTTAAATCTTTTGTTGAGCTGTGGGCTGTCTCTTTATTCGTATGGTTTCCTGCTAAGCGTTTGTTAGTATGGGCTTTTGGTAATGGTGCACTGTTGTTTATAATTCTTGTTGTTGACTCTGATGCAGGAAGTTAATGGTAAGGAAGTTCAGATATCCCTCACTGGATTCATGGAGAAGAATACTGGAAAGTTCATGAAAGAGCTTTGGACTCTTTTGCTTAGTGCGCAGAGAAATGCAAGTGGTGTTCCTCAACAGTTCTTGGATGCCAAAGAAGAAGAAACCAGGAAGAAAAAGGTAAAAAAATATCTCTAGGATTCTGGTTTGCATTTCTGTTAGTACCCTTTTTTTTTTTTTCCCCTTGTTCAACAAGGTAATCATGGGTGGCTGGTTGCAGGCAGAGTCAGATCAGATAGCAAATGAGATTCAGAAGAAGAAAGATAAGGAAAGTAGAGAACTGGAACAAGAGAGATTGAGGAAGATGGTAATACTAATTTTTTTCATGCTGGAGTTGCAACTTTTAGAGTTGGGTTTTTGGTTTTAACTTTCATTTGTGTTTCCTATGGCACTCAGCTAGCTTCTGCAATTATTTGGGTTCATGTCCTTTACCTCAAACTACTGTAGGACAATGGGGATGAAAGGAAGGCTGGTGATGCAGAGTTGGATCTGTCCTCAAAGAATATGCTGCCAAAGGGGGCACACCTTGTGGATGAGAGAGATGCTGACCAAAGTAATGGTGTTGGAAGGAAGAGGTGAGGATTTTAGCTTTTTAATATCAGCTTCCATTTGGTGTATTATGTTTTCTGTCTATGGTTCATCGCAGGAAAACTTTGTTGCTGTTGTTGGTTTGGGGCTTTGCTTGGGAGGTGGGGGGTTAAGAATTTAATATTTTCTCGTTTTCTGTACTTTTGGAAACCCTTCGAGTTTTGGTCTATGCATCTTTAGATTTTTTTTTCCTCATTCTATAGACTTGCTTTCCTTATTTACGGGTTGGAAGTACTAAGTTGTAAACAATTTCAAGTTTGTTTAAGTTTGAGGTTGTGCATTAAAATGGTCTGATTTGGTAGCCTTCTCATTCCAAGAGGTAGTTCAGCAAGTTGAGGGATTATTGGGAAGTGGGTTTTTAATATGAAGTATATGTATTTGAAGTAAAGGGATGCAAATTCTTTAAAACCCGGTATTTGGAATTTTTTGAACACTCAGGATGTATTAATCTTTTGCAGAGTTTCCAGATCTCCATGTTCAACTGATCGTTCTCCATCCATTCGGTAACTCAATCACTGCTAGGTTTTTATTGTATTGCTTAGATTGCATTTGGAAAACATGTTTTTTTTTTTTTTTTCCCAAATATCTTGGGTTTCATATGCAGAAGATCACTTTCTCGATCAGTCAGCAGATCAGTTTCTAATTCGAGAAGCTATTCAGAGTACGTTCTCTCAATCGGCAACTAATAGCATAAATGCATTCAGATCATTGGGCCAGGATTAAATTTTTGTGTTAACCTTTCTATATTTGATATGGATGATTACTTGTTTAATTTATGTGTTTCTAATTGTTTCATCAGTATGCCATTGGTGTAAGAGTTTGAGATTTTAGCGTCTAAATTCACATGCAGTGGCAAGCGGAAGTGTCGGAGTGTATCTAGATCACCTCGACCTCGACCTCGGCGGCGCTCCATTTCCTTTGATACAATGTTTCATTCCCCAAGAAGGAGATCTCTAACACCTAGATCTAAGCATTCACCACGGTCATCACGCTCTCCTGCAAGACGAAGAACGTCTTATTCTAGGCGAAGGTCTCGATCTCGTTCACTTCACAGATCACCATCTCCTGTAAGGCGTAGATTACGTTCTCCTTATCGGCACAGGTCACCTACACCTGTGCATCGTAGATCTCGGCCACCAATCCGACGTCGTAGATCACCATCACCTACCCGACGTCATAGATCACCATTATCAATGCGACGTCGCAGGTCACCATCTCCTGTTCGACGTCGTAGATCTCCATTATCTGTGCATCGTATTTCTCGTTCACCTGTGCCCCGCAGATCTCCTTCACCAATTCGTCGTAGATCTCCATCGCCTTTGCGTTGTAGATCTCCGTCACCCTTGCGACGTAGGTCACCCACTCTTGTGCGAGAGCGCCGTCGCAGATCCTCATCAACACCACAACATAGGTCGTCATCTCTTGTGCGACATAGATCACTGGCTTCCAGCCGTAGGTCAATAACTCCTTCCCATGGTAAGTCTCCTTCACCTTATCAGTCAAGTTCTCCATCTCCTGTGCAACATAGATCCGCACTCGTTAGGAGGTCTCCAAAGGAACGAAGGTCGCCTTTGCTTTCTCCTGGAGAAAGACAACGGTATGTTGACATCTTGTTTGTACAGTTTTTGCTTATTTGAAACTTCTTGGATTGAATGTGTGGAGCAGTTTAAAGTATATTGCTGATTTATATGGTTCAGAATGTCTGCAAAGTTGTCTCCTGTGGGACATAGACCCTCTAGCATGAGGTCCCCACGTAGAGATCTTACGGGTCCGAGGGATGCTGGTGATGAAGTGCCAGCTTTATCATCGTTGCTAAATAGCTCTGCTGTCTCTGAATCTCCGTCACAAATTAGGAAGCGATCTATCATCAAAGATAGCAGGTAAATTATTATAACTTTGCTTTGAGATGTTTTATTTGTATAATAATCTCTTACATATTTTGTTGAGTACCATGCTTATGCAACTTATTTATTTTCCACATTGTTGATCCTGGAGGTCATCAAGTCCACATGAGAGTCTTATGTGGCAAAGGAGGGAGCAAATTGCTCGTGATGATAGTCCTGAAAGGAAACCTAGAGAATTGAAAGGTCAGCAGGTCAGTGAAGGCAATGGGAGAGAAAATGGAGCCAGCAGAAGCAGGTTAGATTCCAAATTAATCATTTTTCTTACTATAGTGCTTCTGTGGGATCTTGTTAGATGATGAATGTTCAATTTAGTTTGGTCTAATTCTTCCCATAGGCATTCGCCACCAGCAAGTAAGCAGAGGCTTTCTCCTAGGAAGGTTCATACAACTGAACAATTAACAGGCAGTCAGTCTACAAAATCTCAGAGTCAGCTTGATAACAAAGAATTGAGAAAGGACTTTGAAATAAAGAGGTATCATTTTATTGCAACCATAACATCATTCTTCTTTTTTATTACTATTAGACGGAGGTCTGAATGTCCGAGCGTATTCCTCACAGCGAGAGATCTTCTGGAAAAGGGGTTCATCCGGGAACTCCTGATCAACAGAGATCTCCAGCATTATCTCAGGACAAACTGCAAGGTGAGAAGCAAAGTGCATCATTCCTGAGAGAAGGAAAAATATCTGATGACAGGAGCCGTTTCCGTCAAAATAATAAGAAGAATAGTGATAAACACCACAAAGCGGAAACCACACCAATGTCACTTGAAAAGGTTGATCATAATAACCATGGTTTGGATTCAGGTTCTGATGGAAGTGATAAGCGCAGAACTAAGCACAAGGAAAAGAGAAAGCATAAAAGGTCTGAGAGGCATGAAGTTACTTCAGATGGTGATTCTAGTTATGATTCTGAAATTGAGGATAGGAAAGAAGCTAAGAGGAGGCGGAAGGAAGAAAAGAGATTAAGAAAGGAGGAGAAGCGTAGACGTCGTGAGGAGCGGCGTCGCAAAAGAGAAGAACGGCGTGCAGAGAAACTTAAAATGAAAAGTCAAGATGACGATGGTGAGCATGCAGCAAGGAGGAAGTATCATCCAAGTTATGATGAAGAGGCAGAGACTGAGCAGAAGAAGCTTGAAATTGAGCTAAGGAAGAAGGCAATTGAATCGCTGAAAGCAAAGAAGGGCATTATTGGCTGAAGCTTTTGTGTTTTGAGCACTAATATGTTATTTCATCTTTGTGCTTGTTGAGCAGATATATTTAAAGTTTGATAGGATTTTTTTATTTTTGCAAATTGCAGTATCTTATATAGGTTACTGCTTAATATAGTTTGTGTTTACTGCTGGCAGCTGGAATGGATAAATGAGGATTTCTTGAGCTTTCTCTTGAGTACAACTTTATGCAGACCTTGCTGCTAATTTTCTGGTAATAACTGTCTTCCTGCAATTGAGAATTTGTTTTCCTCATAATTTTAGTCACATGGGTGTGAACTGTGAAGGCATGATACTGCCTTGCTTGAATTTTGTGGTTGACATATTTGATGTGACTGATGTGAAACGTGAGTTTGACTTATATCTGTGGGTTGGGATTAAACAGGTCTGTAGTATCATATAGTTTGTTTATTTAGATTAAACATTACATTAAGGCTTTGCGTGGTAGGGAGGATGGAGAACTTTTTAATCTAATGGTTGAGCTTCAAAGTAGGAAATTTGTTATGAATATTAATCATTAGATTAACAAGTTTTTCATCCTTCCTATCAAGCAAAGCTTAAGTCTTTTCTGATGTTTTAATTTGAGATTTCTGAATCATCTTTGTGGTCAATTCTTGGATGAATTTTTTTTTTCCAACTAGATGATTTGGTTGAGCAGGCCATGTGCAGATCTCCAATTTGAACTTCAATTCAGGTGTGGTTTTTACATTCTTATATGGGCTCTTTCGGAGAAGAAGTCAGCCTAGAAATGAATCTTCATATATTGTACTACCTACTGTCTGGTTTAACCAGCATGATAGTTGTTGCTGGGACATCGTGTTCTAAAATTATTGCTGTTTCAGTCTTGTCCTGTCCTGATTATGCATTGTAAAGTTTCTGCAGTTGACATTGTCATGTATGCATTTGCAATGATAACTCAGTGTGAGAATAATTCTTAAAATCTTAAAGGTTTGGAATTCCTAAGCAGCTACTAATTTGGAATCTGTGATTATAACTGAATCTGAGCCTGTGGCTTCTATGATGTTAGGCATGCTATGACAATATGGTATATATCTGAAATGTGGCAAGAATGCAAACCTTTTTCATGTATAGTTATATTAGGCAATCCTTCAGTCTCCATGTGATTGTGCTTTTTCTCCTTTCTTCATAGGTTATGCGCATCTGCTATATTTCTTCATAGTGTCTCAACCGTGTGAGTTGTAAGGATTCTGTGTGCCCTGAATCTGTATGGGTGGCTTTGGGCCAAAGGAAACTGTAGTTGAAAGTTGGAAATGGTGGTTGAGCTTGAGCAGGACCTTCAGAGCTTAATTAATCAGAGTTGATTTTTTAATATGCCATAAGCTGTATGGCTTGCGGTTCAGAATAGATCAAGTTAACCCCTGCCTTGGAAATTTCTAGTACGGCATCATTTTGGTGCGTTATAGTTAATCTTTTTCATTTTTAGCAGTTACTAAAGAGAATCTTAGGATGGTGGAATGCTGTTGTTTGCTGTTAAGCTTTTGGTATTGTAGTAGATTTTTCAGGTGTTTGTCATCGTTGTTAGTTGATTGCAGTTGACACTAGCTACCATTTTTTTTTTTAATGCGTCTATTTACCTTTTTCCTGTCAAGGATGGGACTTGTTTATTGTTTCTGACTTACGAAATAAATGCAATTCTCCCCTGCCTTCTTCTCGTCTCTGTTTTCTGGGAGCTCCTAATTTTCATTTTTAGAGAAAGATGGAAGGGGACAACTAGCCTGCGACCATCCAGTTAATTGGAGTCAGCCATCCAAGTGCGTAACGGATTGTGCGAAGGTCGTTTATTGTAGTTTGTTGTTAAATAAGTGTTTTACTGACGGCTTAAGTGGGTGATTATTGTTTGCTTTACTTCAATTCTTCAGACAGTTGTTTGCTAATGTTAGAAGGTTCTGTTTTTACTGATTTGCCCGTTGTTTATTGGTTTGGTATCTGCGACTGCACTTCTCCTAGTTAATCCAGTTGATGGGATTGGCCAAAAGCTTATATATTGTTTCGGCCATCGATGGAAATAGAACTGGTTAACTGTTAGAAGTCTTTATGAATCTGGATTTCTGTTTTCATTGGTTCCCTTGGCCATGCTTATTCGACTTTGTAATACAAGTCAATGGATGATGCTTGAATTGAAACAAAATAAAACTGCTGATGAGTCTGTCATTTTCTGGTGACTCAACTTCAACCTACATAAAATCACTCGCATATGCTACATAACGATTGGTGTACGATTTCCTTTGGCACATAAAATTGTGACTACGTGGCTCAATTCTATTTGGTATCTTTCCGTAACACTTTTCGTCTGGATATAACGCAATTCAATTCAGTTGCCACAGCCACAGGGATCGAGTACTTTGAACTAATGGATCTAAGTATAATTGTAATACGCAAAAAAAAAAAAAAACTACCTGAATTAAAGGTTAGTCGCCAGCCATTTTACATCTTATTTATTTTAAATCTTTGTTGAACATTATCCATGGCTCTGACTCTCACCTCCAAATCGTTTCGCTTAACCACAACGTCCCTGTCACGGCTAACCTTCAAGAGCCCAGGATTCACAGTGTTGGCCCAAAAGGTCTGGCCCCTTCTCAACATGTCAGTTTGAAAAACGTGAAGACAATCCTGAAGAAAAAGCCCAAACTGAAGAAGATTCAGGCAATTCCATTCCTTTCCGTTCCAAATTCCGTAAGATACCTGATATTAAAACTTTGGTCCCATGTGTGAGTAAACCCTCCACGGGTTGCTCGTTTGGAAACACAAGAAGAAAAGACCCAAGCACTTTGTTTGTTGCGTGTGCAACCGGGCAGGCAGGCATTCATATTTCTCAAACTTTATTGGGGCACGGTTTCACTGTTCGGGCTGGTGTGCCAGAACTTGCTGCTGCTCAGGACCTGGCTCGTCTTGCTGCCCAAAACAAGGTTAGCAAATCTTTTAAAGATCAATATATCACAATATACCCCATTCATATGGAAATTGTGCATCTCAATCTGCCAAAATTGAAGAAACAGCATAATTTTATCAATCGGTGACAAATTTCAACACTATATTGCATTATAAACATCAGATATAGCAATTTTATTTCAACCCTATGTTTTTCTGCAATGAACTAATCTTCTGTCACTATAGATCATATCCAACGAAAAATCAAAACACCTCAATGCTCTTGAATCCCCCTTTCAAGATGCAGAATCAATAGCCAAAGCAATTGGTAATGCCAGCAAAGTTGCGGTCACGATCAGCCCCAGTGAAAACGGTCCGATGTCTTAGGTCTCAACATCAGACGCTTTACAAGTGATCCAAGCTGGTCAACAAGCTGGTGTAAGTCATGTGGCAATAGTCTATGATGCTAACTCCGCGAGTGCTTCAACTTCTAATGTTGCTCCACGGCTTCACATCCTTCTTCACCGGCCTCTTCTCTCAATCTCAACCGTTGAGTCTTATCGAATTTTTAAAAAAGTCATCGCGTTAGCTACACATTCTTAAAGACAACCCTGACAGAGGATTATTCTGCAAAGAGCTCTTACAATGTTGTGGTGTCAGTTGAAGGAAGCACTGATGCAGACGACTACAAAGTAATCTAAATATAATGTAATGTATGCAGATTTATCTGTCTCATCGTAAAAAAAAAAAAAAATCTTTCTTGATCATAATCTTTCTTTTCGTATTGCTCAAATATTCTTGAAAATTGTGGTTAGGTTGCAAAATCCCAGATAGCATCTCTAGTTGCAGATGTTTTCTCCAACACAACTGTGGCAGAAAACAAGGTAAATACATTCAGTTTATTCTCCCTTTTGCTTCTTAAAACATTCTTTTGGAAGAGTTCGTTCCCGGGTTTGAACTACGAACTCAGTCATATAGGTTTATTTAGGTGATCAAAGGTTGATTTAAGAGGTGGACATAATCCAAATGTGTGCATGGATTTGATTCCAATTAGAAGTGATTTATATGTAAAAACTTGTATCTTGCATAATGCCAACTATGCAGAAAGGCATATGCGGAAGCTTTTGCAAAAGCTAAAGCTGAAGAAGAAGCGACAGTAGCTGGCGAGAAAGCTCATGAAGCAGCAAAGAAGCTTGAAAAGGAAGTGAAAAGGCTTCAACAGCAGGAAGCGAGGGCTGCTACTCTAGCTGAAGAAGCCAAGGAGAAAGCAGAAGTTGCAAGGCCATCAATGCAGGACCTCTTGAGTAATGCCAAACACTTCAGCGCAGGACTTTCCTGGGAAAAACTCAGTTCCCAGATAGCAACTGCAGTTCAAAAGCCCTCCTTCTGATAATGAAGAAGAGAAAGTGTTGCCTAAAGTTCAGATTGCCACTGCCAGGGACAAGCTAAGGCTAGAAATCTAGCATCCAAGGAAGCTGTTTTTAAGAACCAAGCTCCTCCAATATATATTTTTTTTTTCCGAAGCCAAAGGAAGCACCAAAGCCCAAAGCGAAAGAGACAGCCACCAAGACCGAAGTGAGGAAGGCTTTTTTGGAGGCCTGTTTCAGCAAGAAACCATTTATGTCCACGACGACAGAGTCTCTGAGACTCAAGAACTAATTTGCATGTCAATACCTTCCCCATCTTTTCAGATGATTTCTGTGCAAATCTTGTTTAATATGTGTATTACTGTTAGTGGCGTTCAACCATGTTATGAGTAGTCTAATAAACATACACTGGCTTAAAGCCTTTGCTATTTATTTGTTGAAATTTGAAAAATAATTCTATATTTTTGGTAAAAAATAATCTTCTGTCTTTTTCTCCGTGTTTCATTTCTGACGAGCACCAATTTTTTAGGCAACTTATACCTTGAGCTTACTTGCACATACTCTGCCGAATGCTTCGGGTGCGGGAAGCGTCGTGTTCGTCTCTTCAGTTTCTGGCCTAATACCAATAAGAACTGCGCCTATATAAACGGGGAAAAACCGAAGGTAGAACTTTCTTTTTCTTACCGTAATTCACTACGAAATGGTAGATAGACATTTGTAAAATTACATTTCTCCCATATGTTTGTACCAAAAAACCAAGACCTTATTCCATTTATTTTAGGGGCCATTGAACCAATTTAACTTGCACAAGTGTTGGCAGTGGCGCGGAGAAAACTTAGGGGTAACACCCACCCCAAATTTGTTAGTTAGTAAATGTATTAACAGCTTTGAACTGAGCCAAAAGTTGGGCTAAGGGGCAATGGCAGATTATGGCAGCACGAATCTACTCATAAAAATACAAACAAATTACTATCAATCTCTCTCACCTTTGGCAGAGATATTCAGCACCAATCTGATACCAGCACCTAAGCAAAAAGTTCGGACAAAGTCCGGGCTGATCTGTTACCAGAAAACTTGGTAAGATTATTGCACACGCAAATTGAAGAACAGATCACTTGTCCGTCTAATCCCCCTGCATTATTGTTATTTGATAGTGTTACTGCTGATCATTGAATAGAATCGTATCCGACTTAAGCACTTTTTTAAAATCCAAAATTAACCCATCTGTTTGATTGAGATTGGTGTTTAGATAGACAAACAAAACCAAACTCTGAATAGCCATTTACATAATTACATGTTTTTATCCATTACTCGCTTTGCTTCAAATGGTTATTGTTTTTTTTTTTCTAAGAATGCACTGTGAAAAGAAAAGTTTGATTTAAGATCAATTCTAAAATTAAACGACAAAAGCTAGTTAAAGCTCTCCTCTTATAAAAACAAATTAACATATCTTTTAAAAAATTTAAAATTATTATTATTATATCTGATTACAAGGGTCCACACTTATCTTGAGTCTAAATTTACCGTCAAATCAGACATCTACTTAAAAGTAAATCAATCTTAGGTTACACAATTAAGTATATTTAGATAGAGTAATCTATCAAAACCCTTAAATTAATTATTAATCATCTAATTTTTTTTATATTTTTTCCTTAAAAACTCTCATTGACTTAAATATTATAGTGCGTCTAAAATATCAACTTGGTGTCTTCTAACCTTTTATGTCTTGTAGATCTCTATGTTGCGTGGACTAATCGATTCTTCTGTTACACATCATCAACAATTATGGTTCATCTAACCTTTATGTTACAAAATATTTGACAAGTTTATAGGGTTTTTTTTTTTTTTTTGGTAGTTCCATCTAGAATAGACATCGGCTTTAGATAAGCATTCGATAGTAAAATGTAAATAAGTGAATAAATGTTGACTTGAATTACAAGAAAATATAAACACTCACAGCTCTGCTCATTTCCTGTTTAGTTTTACTGTCTTCCAAACACTTAATAAAACACATATCAACTTAAAAAGAAAAATCATCTCATACCCAATTAACCAACTTATGGAATTAAAAATACTTTATCGTAGTATATCAAAGATTCATGCTTAAATCAAACACACTGCATTCCAGAAATTAAACCCCACACTCTTTTAATCTCTTAATGTCTACGCATCAACTTTGTGTTTCCACTTAGATAACTTCCAAGAACTCGTCAACTTCGTGGAATCATCCAGCAAAGGAATCTTACGTTTTGGGTTTTATGTATACATATATAACTGTATAACCAAGTGCTTAAAAAAAATGATAACGTAAGCAACCTGAGTTTTAGGAGAAGTGCCTAAAGTAAAAGTAATCGGTTGACATTATTAACAAAATTCCATTCGCACGTCAATTACTTATATACGAAGTTCCCTTTTATTTTTAGAAAATAAAATTTAAAAAAAAAAAAGAAATAACTAAGTGGAAAAATATTTAAAACTTCATTTTTTTCCAATACTAAAACCAAATAAAAGAAGACAATATTATAATTCTTTTTTTTCTGAGTTAAGAAGGAAGAAAAAATATTGTAATTTATAGACAAATAAATAGAGTAACATGTTGGTTGAAACTTTGAATCCTGTGATGATAACTTTCGTTCCATTCATTAATATGTGTTAAATTAGATTATCAATGAACATTAATTATATTTAAATTTTAATATGTACATCGCTACATTAAATTGAAAAAAATAATTAATAAATTTACATATGAATTAAATAAAATTTATAAATTTAAAAAGGATTTTAAAATATTGGATGAATAAATAATAAAACATGGTTTTTAAGATTTAAACTCGAGAATTCGTATATCATATTAAATTTGCTAATC
>JBBYHK010000009.1:2851338-2866906 GCA_038382065.1 Adansonia grandidieri
ATAAAAATATATATTTAATTAAAAATATTAAAATGTTAATATAAAATTATTTTAATAATATAATTTTTAATATTTATATTTTGAATATTATTTAACATACATATTTATATTTTCATAATATACTATTATTTTTTAATAATAATTATTAATATAATTTATTATTTTAATAATAAATTGTAACATTATCAAAATTTTAAATTTAAAATAGTATTTTAATATTTTGTTGAAACATGTTTTTATATGGCTATATTAATAATAAATTTATATAAATTATACTTTATAAATATTTAATAATAATTTTTATATAAAAAATTAATAATTTAATAGTATAGATATATTAATAGAAATAACATTTTAATAATTACTATATTTTAAAATTTATATAATTAATTCTTTAATAATAAATAGTATTATTTTAAGTATTTAATATTAATATAATATTTTATCATTAAATATTATTAAAATATTACAATTTTAATATTAAAAATTAATATTTTTGTGATAAATAGTTTTTAATATTTTAATATTCATATCAATATTACTATTTGAAAATTATAAAATAGTATTTTAATAATTATATTAATATAAATAATATTTAATAACAATTATGATATTTTAAAATACATATAATTAATTTTTTAATGATAAATAATATTATTTTAAGTATTTAATATGAATATAATATTTTAGTATTAAATATTATTTTAAAATATAACTATTTGAAATATTAATATTTTAAAAATAAGTAATCTTTATTATTTTAATAATTAATAATGAATAGTTTAATATTTATATCAATGTTACTATTTAAAATATTAAATTTTTAAAAAATAATTAAATAATAAAAAATATTTATCATTAAATCATTCAAACATTAAAATAATTTTTACTTTCCTCCAAAAAAATTAATATTTAATTTTAACTAAATAAATAATTTTTTAAAAGTAATTTAATTTTTTAACTAAAATTAAAGAAAAATAGGAATAGAAGGAAAGACACTCTCGCAAAATCATGAAAGCCCTTGCTTGTGGGCGAGCGGATAGATACAAACCTATAACTGCAATTAGACTTAGGTGTCAACTTGAAAATTCCTCTTCTTTTTTTTTTTTTTTTGTAGATTTAAACAATGTCCAAATTATAAATCCAACTGTGCTTTTGCATGCGTGATTATGTCAGAGGCGCCAAATGTAATCAAAACCTTGCCCTGAAAACTACGCCCTACATGCAAATGTGCCCAGCATGCACTGCCAAGTTCTCCTTTTTTATCTCATCAAAATTCAAAACTTCAATTTTCTTTTACTAAGCCAAATACTCTTCCGGTCTTTCCTCTCTCTTACTTACCTACCCCTTTTTCTTTCGGCCGTTTTCTTCCCCCGATACGTGTCATGTTCTTCTCTCCACGTAACATTTTAGGCACGCCCACGCGTCACCCTTTTCGATCCCCACAACCCAACCCAACCCAAAGAGAAAGAAAGAAAGAACTCTTGTTTTCCACCCTCCTTTACAGGAGTCACTTTCCTTTCTTTCTCTCTCTTTCCTCCCTTCTCAATTTATGATCCTATTTTTCTTCAAACGGGACCAAAAAAAAAAAATTCTATTTTAGGGGAGAGTTTGGTGGTAGAATTTCAATTCCAAAAAAGAAGAAGGAGATGAACATGATACTAAAACTAACCTAACTAACCAACCAGACATTCCCCCTTTCGATTTTATTAAACTCTGGTTTGGTCCAGTGGTCCTCCGTTTTTTTTTTTTTTTTCTTTTTTCGATTTTCTCACTTCCAGAAGTAACGTGGCAACCTTACCCTTTTTTTTCTCCAATGTGTCGACTTCGGGAACTCCCTTTATTTACTACAAGGGTTGCTTTGCCAGCTTGATTTTTACACGTGGACCTTTCTCAACAGGTTCTCTCCTCCTGTGAACCCACTCTTTTCGTACTTTCTTCTCTTTCATCTCACACGTTGTCCACTCTATCAATCCCACGTGTCCTCCAGAATCCAGTTCATGTGATTGTGTCCTCCCCCTGCCTGAAAATATGCTCCCCCATAATTGTGTACGGTCAAGGGCCCCCTCCCCTTCTCCGAGACCCAAACCCTAAAAATAGAGTTTGCCATTACTTGCAGTCTTTCTACAATTGTAAATGATACATACACCGCAAATAAATGATTCACTTTGACCCTCTGCTTATAACGGCGGGTCCTCACAAGTCACAACTCACAAGCACCGTTAAAATATAAAAAAACTTAATTTAAAAAATATTATAATAATATTTTTTTTTTACTTTCTGATTATGAATGATTGTGTATAGACATTTATTATAAAAAAACAACATAAATATTATAATATAATTTATCATAAATTATTAATATATTAATATAAAATTTTAAAATAATTATGATACATAAAAATACATGAATAAAATATAAAATATAAAATATCATATCTGATCGATAATCATTCATTAATATATATATAAATATTTTTTTAATGAATTAAAAACAATCAATAAAATTATTAAATATTATATTTAATGTAATTTTTTATAAAAAATATTTTTATTATTCAAGCAGTTAAAAGCTGCTGTAACAATGCAAAGACTAGCCATTTTGCTAGTTAATATATCAAGAAATCAATTAAATAATCAATAAAAAAAAGATAAATTATTTAAATTTTAAAAATTATAAAAAAATTATTAACAATATCAAAATTAAAATAAATAAATTTAAATCGAATCTCATTTCTAATATCAATAAAAATCTTGAGACATGAATGCCTCGATGCAATCTTCCATTCCTTCGAGACATGGTAAATAGTGGCTTTCATATCAACTTCAAAATAGTAATAATAAGAAATTTACCTTTAAGCCCTTGAATCGCTTATGATTACAGTACCTAATTCAACGTTATAATTAAGAGTATCTTTACTAATATTAAAAAGATTTTAAAAATATTTATTAGTAAAATTTTTAATTAATATTAAAATTTTTACTAAAAAACATTCGCCTTTTAAAAAATATATTTTTTAAAAATATTAAGTTAAAAAAATAAATAAATAATTGTTTTATGTATATTTATATAAAAAAATTAAAACATATTAAAACAAATTAATTGTTTTTTATATGAGTAATAAGTTTTTAAAATTAAAAGAACTATAATTAAATTTTTTATCTTACGTAAATTTTTTTGTCACTTATGTCATGATAGATACATTAACCCGATTAAGAAGCTTTATAAGTAAGATTTGGTACATCCATTTTTTGTGTGTGTGTTTTTTTTTTTTTTACGTTAAGGAGTGATTGTGGAGACTGATTAACAAAACTGATTAACCAATTCAATTAGTGGGACACGTGTTCGGGATATAGAACCAAAAGGGATCTTAGATATTCTGTATCAAGTGCCAACGATGTGGACAAGGGGACCCACATGTGGAAAATTTTCAACTGATACGTAGAGGAATTTGATTGGGCCACGACAGTTTAAACGAATGAAAGTTTGGAAAATTTTTTATAGGAAAAAGAATCGCTGCTCAATCTCGTGGCAATGCTTCCCTTCTATTTTTTTTTTCAATATATATTTTAATTATTTATAAATATAATTTTTCAAATTAATAAAAAAAATTTAAATATGTAAAATATAAATAAGAATAAAATTTTTAAAAATAATAAAAATAGTAAATGGAATTTTAATCTCGTTCTCGTATTCCACAATTGACACGTGGACAGGAACTAGAAATAAAAAAGGAAAATTTGCGTTTTTTTTCTCATCTCAAAAACAGCTCACAATAAATGAAAATAAAAAACGCTCGCAATAAAAGGGAAGAAAAGAAAAACGTTTTTGGGAATGACCAAATGCGTGTCAGGAAAGGAAGTTCCTTTGATGGCGCTGTTAAAAAGTGAATTGGGACACGTAAGAGGATACCTGATTAAAGCAGAAACACGTGGTGGATTTGAAATCCGAGATAGATATAAGATGAACGGTAGAGATGAGTTCATTTAGAGGAAAGAGCGTTACGTCACCCAAAACATCAGGTGTATTAGGGTTATCCATGCTGTACAAATATCGGTGCTTAGATCGATACTTATTAATTTGGAGAAAAACGCTACGATATAAATATTGTTTTTTTCTAATGCATTTTTTTATATATAAATCAGTATCAGTTATATTGATTTAAATTAATTTATGTGAATTTAAATTAATTGATATTTAATTTTTTATTGTATTTTAAAAAATTTTATATATTTAATTTTTAATTAATTTTTAATAATTTCAGTTATATTTACTTTTTTATTACTTTAAAATATCATTAAAATATATCATCGAATTAGTTTATAAAATTTAAATAATAATAATTTATTATTTTATATTTTTTATATTTATTTAATATTTAAAAATTTTTAATATTAAATATTTATAATTTAAAAATTTATAAATATAAATATAAAAAATATATATGTGATAAATATATCGTTGTCAATATTTATAATAAGGTTATACATTATATATAAAAATATTTTAAAATAATAGATTTGATAGCACGCATATAAAAAATTTAGTACCAAAATAAAAACAAAAACTCATATGATACGATATGATCCGATACTGTATTAACTATTTGCTACAAATAGAGTGCTACCTGTCCTTTGGTCTACCCGTCCCTATGACGGGCAGCGTACCCCTGGCGACCCAAAAAAGAGCGTCTTACCGAACCGCAAGCTTCTTCATTTTAAACTCCTCCCTCTCCGGAGAGCACGAACGTCCTTTTTCGTTTCATTTTCGCGTTAGGTCTTGCATTGGTTTTTCTTCTTTTTTTATAATGAGTGTAATTAAGAAAAAAAGGTGTTACTTTTAATTACGAGTTTTACAGTTTTACTTATTACCGGAAATTTTCATGATAATAATCGGGTGGTTTTAGTTGTTTATGGCGTATACCTGCAGCGGAGTGGTGAGCGAAGGTAAAGTATCCAAACCGGTCGAGTTGAGTTCACGTGCAACCAGGAGACGTAGAATGGAGATCAGACGGATTAAATTCGTGGACGTGACTCCGTCGGAGGCTGAGAACGGCCGGAAGCGCAAGAAAGTCCAAGTTTACTCTGCCTCATTTTCTCTAGACTGTGAAAACACAGAAGATAATTCTGTCTCCGATGAAGGGAAAAAACAAACAATAAAACTTAAAAACGGAAGATCAGAAACGAATGGAACCATTGTGAAAAGTCTGTCGAGTTCCTCGCTGTTGATACCTTTGATCGATTCAGAGCTATATCCTAAATATGGCGTCGCTTCTGTATGTGGAAGGCGAAGAGACATGGAAGATGCCGTTGCTATTCACCCATCGTTTCACCACAAAGGCCAGGAGTCTGCCACCATTGACTTCCACTATTTTGGCGTCTACGATGGCCACGGTTGCTCTCACGTAGGAGTCCTAAACTTTTGAAAATAAAATAAAGATCAGTTATTCCTTTTCTTTTATGAAGAAATTGATTTTTTTTTTTTTTTGGCGGTTTTGGTTGTTACTGTTTGTTAGGTGGCGGAGAGGTGCAGAGAGCGATTACATGAGCTGGTAAAAGAAGAGTTAGAGTGTGAGGAAGAATGGAAAGGTGCGATGGAGCGTAGCTTCACGCGCATGGATAAGGAAATAATCAAGTGGAACGAGAGCGTGGTTGGAGCCAATTGTCGATGCGAGTTACAGTCTCCGGAGTGCGATGCCGTTGGATCTACCGCCGTTGTCGCTATCGTAACGACTGACAAAATTGTTGTTGCGAACTGTGGTGATTCTAGAGCTGTTTTGTGTCGTAAAGGCAAGCCCCTTCCTTTATCGTCTGATCACAAGGTTAGCACTTGGTAGCTAGTTCCACTTTGTTTAATGGAAAAACTATGATTGTTTATAGCCTGTTTGGCTTCTGAGAAAATGATCGTTTTATCGTTCTATTATATTTCTTAATCATCTAATTAAGGCCAAATGATTTCATGTGAAATAGAGACAAGTATAAACGATAGTTTTTTTTTTCATTTTTCTTTTTTCTTTCTTTTTCCGTCAGTTTCTCGTTAAACTTGATTTAAGAAACAGGTCTCGATTTTTTCCCGAAAGAACCGCCTTTTTTCCCCTTCCTTTTTTGTCCATTTAATTTCCAGGCAGCCAAACAGCTTAGGATAGAACGTAGTTTAAGCGAGTACGTTTACTATCTTCATGCATATCATTTAGAAACGATGAGATATCCGAATCCGACGGATGAGATTTATTTTGACGGTTTTAGTAATAGTAACAAAATTTTGAGAATAATTTTTTGAATTATTTTAAAGGAAAATTAAGCTGCTTTGTTTTTTTTTTTGAATACATATTAACAGCCGGATCGTCCGGATGAGCTGAACCGGATTCAAGAAGCGGGCGGTCGGGTCATTTACTGGGACGGCCCTCGGGTCCTCGGAGTCCTCGCAATGTCCAGAGCCATAGGTAAAACTTCGAAACACTGAACTAAACACCGGTGCATGATGATAGCACTATCTCCTTATCCAACACCGCCCTCACTTGAAAACGATGTTAATGCCGCAGGTGATAACTACTTGAAACCTTACGTGAGCTGCGAACCGGAGGTCACGGTAACTGATCGGATGGCGGAGGACGAATGCTTGATTCTCGCGAGTGACGGTTTATGGGATGTGGTGTCAAACGATACAGCGTGCGGGGTGGCGCGCATGTGTTTGAGGGGAAAGGTTGATTTACACGCGCCGCCATGTTCGGCTGTAGGAGTGGAAGGGGAAGCGGTTGTTGTAGGGTCCACAGAGGGAGGAGAAGGGGGAGAGAGCCCGGACAAGGCATGCAGTGACGCGGCCATGTTGCTGACAAAGCTGGCGCTGTCCAGGCATGGTACGGACAATGTTAGCGTAGTCGTGGTGGATCTAAGGAGACCCACGTAGGCATTTCGAAGTCCCAGTTTTTTTTCTCCCTCTCACTTCTCCGAAAACCGAAGGGTTCTTTTGGTTTAATTTTAATTTTTAGCCCCCACCCCCTTTTTTTTTTTTTTGGTAGAAGAAGAGAGAGAGGAATGACAATAGCGGGGCGAGGGGATGAAAATGGGAAATTTGGGGAAAAAAAAGAAAGTTGTTTAGCAAAATGAACATGTGATGAGATGAGAGCAGCCAGCTTTGATTTTAGCTTAGGTTGGTTCATGTTGGAGAAATGAAAACCTTTTCGAAATGTTAAGAAGTTGAAGTATAACTTTCTATTAACATCACAAAGGTTTTTATTTTATGTATTGGGTTAATTTATTCAATGATGAAAGAAACAAACCCTTTGAGTGCAGAAGCAACGCATTAGATCGCGGTAGATGTAATGAAAAGCGGAGAAAGTGAATGCGATAGTACTTTGGGTGTCTGTTGCTATTCAACTCTTGCGATCTCATTCTCTCAATCTCTTTGAATAGATGCTATTGTCGTAAAAGCACTCGAGGGCATTTCTTGGTGAAACCTAAATACCCTGACATTGACACCAATTCTCCAGCAGAAGTAACGTAATCGATTGAGTGCAAACTTGATCGTTTCTCCATTGAAACCCCGAAGATTCTTCACATTTAACAACCGTGACCATGCTTGTGTCCACGCTTTGTTTACCATCAAATCAACCTAAACAACTACCCTCAACAGCAGGTTTTGCAAGTAAAAAAGGGAACGAAAACAAAAAATTTTATCCCATTGTATATGGCATGATAAGCGAAAAGACGCTCTGAAAATGAAACCAAAAAAGAGTTCTAAGAATAGACAGCAGCTTCATTCATGATTCATGCAATAGAACAGATATGTCGCTAAATGTTCCAAAGAAATGATTTTCCTATGATTCCACTTGGCAAATGCTGTAAAAACATTTTTTAAAAAAAGGCAATTAAACACGAAAAAAGGTGGGACTGCAAACAAGATGCAAGAACATTACAATGAGACCTTTCTTCTTTTTTTTTTTTTTTTTCCCACATGACATTTTTATCAGGAACCATCTTTCTACTGTAGAGCCCTCGAAAATTCGAAACTAATCTTCTCGATTATGTTTGCTTGCTGCCCTTTTCAACTCCATTGTGCTTCAGTGCTTTCAATTTTCTGTAGCCCTTATCAGTGCTAAATATCCTGAGAGAATTTACATGGTGGTCACGCATGGTCAGTTCTATATATATATATATATATATATACACACATTATTCTACTTTCCATATTCTTGCTACAAATAATACATTTCCAGTGAGCCCGGAACCTAACGGCAAAATGATCTACAGGAGATATTGTCCTGACCCCTTTCTTATGAAAATCAAGTAGTACTGTAAATGAAACAGATTTGGAATAATAACTATGCTTAGTTATAAAGGGCAGATCAAAATTACAAACAGCAGCGTGCGCTGAGAATACTAAACCAGGCAAGCCGTCCAACATACGAGCAAATAATTGAAAGAACAAAGTAGCAATCATGAAAAGCATTGGATTCTAGCTAAAATATAAATGTAAAAGAAAGCAGACATTTGGACAAAACATTCTTCCTAGCATATTGGAAGTCCAAAATGACAAACTTTTGAACGTGCAGCAGCTACTATAGAGCTGGAACAAAGAGTTCCTAGTGTTCAAGTGCAAACTATGTCTACAAACTCTTGCCATTTAAACAGATTTTAAGAAAAATGTATTAGGAAGGCAGAGGAGAGGAGTGTCAGTGAAGGCATTGACAGACTTTCCATTTGGTTACGACTACATCTGGCAATACTTGTATTCATATCATATTCATATATTTTATCATGTCATAATCGGATTTAAGGTACTTTATATTTATATCAATTTTAACATATTAATAATTCATATTATATAGATTTTGAGAATGTATTTGTGTCATGTCATGTTTTTATGACTTCACGCATGTCATATTCATCTAATCATATCAAATATCACAAGGTCTAGCTACGACTTAGAAGTTATAACTGCATAACAGACTTAGGACGACATTTCATACCAAATGCGAACTCAGAATGGTGAAATTAAATCCCAAAAGCGGATTCAGTCCAGAAGTAGGTGTTTTACAATAAAATGGAAAAGGCTTAACGTATTGAAACGTATAAGATCCATATAAGTTCATCTGGAACTCAAATGGCAGAAATTTTAGTGGAAACTATTACAAGCTACAATCTAACCATGGAAAATATGGTAATGCTTCAAAATATAAATGCCAAACAACTCACCAGTCCATGTAAACAAATGTAGATGAGTAGTTGCCAGATTTTGTATAGAGCAAACGATGATGATAGTCGTGAAAATCAGCACTGGAAAAATGAAAATATGAACAATTACTTCACAGCCGACAGATAAAGGATAAAACATAGAACTACATTAACTCATGAAGCAAAGCCAAAAGTGAATGTGGAACTCACCCCCCATATAAAGGCAGAAAGTTTGAGAGGCTCCACGGAAAATGGTAACCACAATGTGCCTCAACTGTCTCTAGGACTCTAAGAACCATCCACAACCAGAGAGTAATCAGATGTGGGCCAGTGATGGCAGGACCAACAATTGTGGCAAAGCCAAGGAACAATATCTCAGCAGGGTGAGCATACTCAGATGTCAGCCCAAATGGTGTAGCATACCTGTATATATCAAGTAACCAATAAGCACATGAAAAAGATCAAAGCAAGAACACTACTGTTCATGGATTTAACTAGTACAAGCACCTAATATTGACACTTACTCGTGATGAACACTGTGCACGTGCTTGTACAGCCATTTTGTATGTAAAATACGATGTCCCCAGTAAAACACAAAATCCTCCAGGATGAAGTAGAATATTATCTGTGATAGAACCACTTTCCTGCAGAACCGGATAAAAGAACTAGCTAATTAGAGCTCCAAAACTAGAAATTTAATTGCATGCAAGCAAATCTATGGAAGACACATTTCAGGAGAAGTAAAATAATCAAATGAAATTATGTCTGAATATGGCAAAAATGAACAGAAAAATGCTCTAGCATATAAAGAACCTGAAAATACCAGCATGGAAATGGTAGACTACTTTTCAAGCCCATGAATCTGAAGAAAGGATAAGATGCAATCATAAGCGGTAGGTTGACACCAACATGATAGAGAAGCAGGCGGGTGATGCATTTTTCCTGAGCAGCGAGGCTGTTGTTTTTTGTCTGCAGAGACACATAAATTACAAATGAAACGGATTTATTATGAATTCTGCTAGATAAAGACAAAGAAAGGATACTTTCCATCATTAAAACCACCCCCCTCCCCCATACAAATTTTATGTCAACAAAGTAAAAACAGTGGATAACAATAGCAGCAAAGAAGATGGAGATAACCTGAATCTTGTATTTGCTAAGCAATCCGGCTCTTTCCAGATATATAAATGGGAGTCCAGATAAGAAAAAAACACTTTCATGGAGAAAGAAACTTCCCAGACTTGCTAGTTGAAAGTCACTGAAATGCGTGATCAGATACTGCATGATGAACAAAGAAGACTTTCAGCGAGAATATCTTATATCTAATGATATAAGCTGCCGTTCTGAGCTTAAAAAGACCATGATATGACTCAAACTAATTAAGAAAGTCACTGAAATGTGCAATCAGATACAGCATGGAGAACAAAGAAGATTTTCAGGAAGAATATCTTACATCTCATGCATAAACAGCTGTTCTGACATTAAAAGATCATGATATTACTCCAACCAATTAATAAAATACGCATCCAGAAGTGAAATCAATAAGCAAAAATTTGACAGATTTACATTTTACTGTGACAAAAAAGGGGACAGGGTTGAGACAACAAATCAAAGTTTTCTTAAGATCCTTGGCTAGAGACCAATAAGATATTAAGATATGGGATCAAAACAATCACTTGCAAGAAACACATACTCAACAGTCAACATTAACAAACAAAGTGCTCGATTCGGATGTCATTCTCAAGTACTAGTGGTTGTAAAGTAATATCCTTGATGAGCTAATTAATGGAGTAGCCAATCTAAGAAAAAACTAGAGTGAAGCAGTGACCTGAATTCAAAACCCAAAACAATCTCCATTCTGTAGTTACATAATCACTTGAAACACTTAAAAAAAAAAGAAAGAAAGAAACAAAAAGATAATCAAACGATGCTGGAAAAATGCACTTCAGATTGCAAGAGACGAAAAACCAAAGTGCATCATTCAGTGAAATACTGCTTTGGAAAAATCGAACATCAATATTTCCTCCATCGACCATCCAAATGTACGTTAATGTCACCATCCAAAAACAGCTTAAGAAAAAACTAAAACTTACAAATAAAATATCCATCACCCAACCGACCCAAACTTCAATTTAACTACCTTTAATCCCAAACTAAATAAACCCAACAAAGATAGATCCATAACAATAAATGGGCAGTTTATAAAACATTCAAAAAAGCAACAAGATAGAGCAAAAACGAAGGAACTTTACCAGCCACCCAGATTCAATAATGGAAGCCATAAGAACTTCGAAGTTAAAAGAAGCTATTGATCTCCACAATGTTTTCTTTTAACAAAAATAAAATCTTTTGGAACGTGAGTGAGAGAGAGAGTGAAGCAAAGAGACAAAGAGCGAACATTGAGAGAAGCCAAGGCCACGAGATGAGTACAGACTGTCACAAGGAATCTGGGCTTTACTTATGGGCCCCTTCTTTTTGTTTTTCGTCTTTTGTTTTCCCCCATTTTAACATATAAATTCATCAAAAGTAAAAACTACTAAAAACTTTGCATTGCAAGAAATTCTAACAATTGGAGAAACAGGTTCTCAACTTTTGATTGAAGATGAAAAGAAAAAAAATAAAGAAAGCATTTTTTTTTTGTAGTTTTTCTTTGATTCTTTTGGCTTCTCCTGTTTTCCTTTTCTTTTTTCAAGTTGAATTTGTGGGTTTTTGGCAAGTATTTTTCCCCAATTATAAAAAAATAAAAATTGATAATTTTTATTAAAAAAAAAAAAAATTTGCTTCAAAGGTTTAAAAGACTTAATTTTGAACTAGGACTTAAAATCGAAGAACAATTTGCGTTTAGAGTTCTAAAGACTATTATCCAGAATTTATCTTTTCTTTTAATCTTTGAAATGTTCAAATGATATATCAACCAATCACAACCCTTAAAATGGATAATTCATGTTTATCAACATTTGATGAGTTTATTTCTAACATGAATTGAGCAGTTTGGAATAGGTTCTGCATATGAAGTTGTTAAAGATGGGACTTTCGACCAAATTATCCACCTATTTCTTCTATGCGTTAACCATAACCACCAACTTCACCTATTTCTACCAAATACTTCTCTTTCTGCCGGAGGGTAGACTTGACCGACGGTCGGACTTCTTATCTGACCCGAGTCTTGAATAAGTTTTTTTTTTTTTTTAATTTTTTATAATCCAAGCTGAATTTAGCTTAGATTAAGACTATTGCAACTTGACCAAACCCTTGAACAAATATATTGGAGGGTCTCATTTCTTTCGTCTACAGGGTCACCATCGAAGAAGTTGTTGATTCAATGAACCATAACCTACACCATATGCAAGACTTACTCTGGTGATTCAGAACGTTCAAAAACTGCCACCAGATAAATGGCTCTCCCTTCTCCCTCAAGAGTCCTTGCACCTGCTCACCTTAATTGTTTCCAAAGCTATTCAGCGGTGCTTAAATGAGTGACGAAACTGCATCAATGGTGGCCCTGTATTCTGTTGTTACAAGGTAGTTTTACGAATAATAAAAGAGCAATCCACCAAAGGGGCTTGCACTTTTGTGCAGTTGATGCAAGAGCTGACCCAAAATTAATGGCAATAACAATGATGAATATGACTTCCTAGAAAATTTGAGTGCCAGAAAAAAGCTATCATGAGCTTTCATGCATAGATTGCAATCTATGATTCAAGATTCATTTTTACAGAAATATAAGCCGATAAAAAGAAAAACAATCAAACCAAAGCAAATAGTAAATGCTAAACATATCATATAAGAAAAAGAACAATACACAGCAAGTCAGTCAGATGTTAACTAAATAGAAGACAAAACCTTCAAGAAACATGGACATATCTACGGACATCGAGACAGATGAAACATCCGCTTGCCTAAATATTTATTTATGTTATAAAACCTTAAAAAAAAAGTTTAAAATCAATCTAGTTTGTCCTTGGTGTGGCCCATTCAACTCTCAGGATGAGATTGTCATAGCCATAGCCATTTAATTTGTTTATAGCTCTCTGGGCATCTTCCTTGTTCACAAAGTTAACAAAACCAAAACCTCTACTCATGCCGGTCTTCTGGTCAACAGCGACATAAACTCGACTTACTGCACCGAATGGCCGGAAAAGCTCGAGCAACTCGGGTTCCCGGGTATCCTCTGAGAGGTTAGTGACACGGACAGAGTTCTCGTCGTTTCTGCGTCTCATATCGGTTCCACTTTTCTCAGCTCCTCCTCTCATACCTGGAGGAACATATGTACTCTTGCCTGAGGCAGCAGCCGTGGTTGCAGTTTCGGATACCGCAGGCTTATCCACGAATGCCTCGGCCTGTGGAGCAAGATCCTTGTATGGGCACCTGGATGTCCAGTGATCACCCCTCTTACCACATGTTCTACACACCATAAGAACGGCACCTCCTTTTCCTAGTTGAGCCAAGGAATCTCCGGCAACCTTTGTTTCTTCTACTTAGCTACCTGTAAGCAGCTCCAAAATTAATCTTAGTAAAGAATAATTGTCGTAAACTAAGCAAGGCGTTTTAATTTACCCCAACAAATAAGGTTAAACTATTCTAAGCCATTAACATGCTAAATTTTTTACAAAACCTTTCATAAATTAAGCTCGAATTTGATTCACCAATTCATAAAGGCCGAAATGAATATCCAAACTAGAAAAAGACACAAATTTTAATCTTTTCAATTACCCAGAATTTTTTTTAATAACAAAAAAAGAAGATAAATTAGGCAATCTTTTTGGCATAAATTAAGTAAAATACAATTCACCAGCACCAAATTAACAAAACAAACATTCATATATTATTAAAGAAAAACGTATAGTTCAATAAAAACGCAAAATTTCATAATTGCAACCACCTATTATCCCAAAAATTCAGTAAACAAGAACAATCAAAATTTTTCCCAAAAAAAACCAAGTTAAGAGAGAAGCCAGAAAGAAACGAACCAGGGGCTCTAGGGCGTTCAAGGAGGATTTCTTCAGTGGAAACCATAGTGAGTCGGCTACCAACATCTTCCCTTACAGCATCCCCAAACTTGGGCCAAGACCTTCGCTCCACGGCACGTTTACTAAGCCGGGCATTGGCGAGTTTTCTGACCCGGGTCGTTGTCGTAATTTTGACCTTGCTTCCCTCACCGTTGAACTTGTACTCTTATCACTTTCTTGATCCCGTTCTCGTCGGGTCCGATGACCTGCTTTGGTGGTAACAGGAAATCCAAATCCCCGGCATCGTCTTCGTCTAATTCCCCCCATCGGAGCTTTGTTTTCTGGGTCGGGTTTGGGTCGCTCCAGTTGCCATTGTATCCGAGTTGTTTAAAAAAAAAAAATTTCCGGGCTTTGAGTCTTCTGACCATGCAGGTGACGGAAACGTTACATATATATAAATATATAAAAGGCGGTGATCGAGAACCCGAGATAATATCGTTTAAATAAAGAGTAACTTTTAAAACGATGTCGTTTGTTTATTTATTTTTACAAATAGACAACTATCGACGTAAATACGCTATATTAAAGTAATTGGTTGAGTTAATATTACGAAATATTAATTTAATTGATAAAATTTTAAAATTATATTAATAATGATATAAATTAAAAAATAATTATATATTTTTTATAAAAATACAAATTATTTATTAATTTTGTTTATCATTCATATAATTTATTACTCGCATAATAAATATACCATGATTTAACATTAATTAAAAAGAAAAATAAAAACTGTCAGAGTGAAAAGTGAATTTAAACTTTATGTTTAAAATATTTATTTTTTTATCAATTCAACGAATTTCATCCCTATTTTTTACTATTCGACAATCTATCATGTATTATTATATATATTTTTCAACAGTATTAAAAATGTAATAAAAAGGGCTTAGAATATTGGCAATTTCTTAGCCGATGATCTATTAATTGGATGAAATGACTTTCAAATGAATGATTGAAATTACAAAATACTGTAAAAAAAATATTGTTATAAAATTTGAAATAATACTATAATTGGTTAGAAAAACAATACATACTTTTTTTAACAGTAAAAAAAATCAATATAATTTATTCAAATGAAAACATCTAAGTGTTAGAATATTAATACCAATGCATTTCGCTCAATATTAGTATAATTAGCATTCGACTTTAAAAAATAAATAAAATCCCTATTATTCTTCCAAAATAAAAAAAAATTAAGAATTAAGAATATTTCATCATTTAAAGTAAGTAGTGTATTTAAATTAGAAAAGAAAAAGAAATAAAATAGAGATAATACTATGCATATAGTGTCTTTATATATTGGAACCAAAAATTTAAAGATATATACTTGGATAAATAGTATATAAATTAATAAAAGATACATGTCTGAGCCCGGGTTCGAACCG
>JBBYHK010000009.1:2867006-2879855 GCA_038382065.1 Adansonia grandidieri
ATGATTAGATTTGGAAAAATTGGAAAAATATCATTATGAATTTTCATATTTTTCTTTTGTTTCTTTTTAATCCAACTAATTAAAAAAAATGACTGAAAGAAACATCACAAACTTTCAGAACCTAAAACTTATTTATTTTTAAAGTTCTCAATTTAAATATTAAAATAACTTAATGAGATTTATTAAATAAAAAAGCACATCTTACATTCATAATATGATTATCCGAGATCGATTTAGCATGAAATACGGATAGAAGATTGTATCTATATATCATATATAAAAAATACTATTGAAGTTAGTACAAGCCTAACTACGTCGATTACTTTTGAAAATGAAAAACCGTTTTTAAAAAAAAAAAAATCTCTTTTGAAAATTTATAATAATAAAACAGATCGAATCTACGTAAAATATATATTAGAACGGGTTGACATTTTTTTAAATGGTTTTTTTTTATCCAACTTATTTTTTACCAATATTTTTATTTGGATTTTCTCAAATATTGAACAAAACTTTTAAATTTGAAATAATATCACATGTTATGTATTAAAAAAGTTAATAAAAAAATATTAATACTAAAGATTAATATTTCAAGGACTTTGGAAGCGTTACTTATTTTCCAATATCAATACTTGCTTGATTTAGGCTTTTTGCTTAGGTTCCATTTGGTGTCGCCTGCCTGCCAAGCCACACTGGCTGCCCTCCAAACAGCCCTTTTTATTTTTAATAATTAATGATAAAAAAATTATTATAAATTACGTTTTAAAAAAATATTTCATTTATTATCAGCAGAGTTCTAAATTCCACGAAGATAATAATAAGATAATACATATATTTTAAAATATTTTTTAAAAAATTAAATAAAAAATAGAAATATGTGATAATTTCTCTATCAAATGCATTATTTTTTTTACGAAAATAAAAAAAAATATTTTTTTATGGTCCTAAAATATTATCTCTTCAATTACTAGACCAAGTCTTTATTAGCTTTGAGAGTATTTCAATAATGTATTTTAATATCGCATGCAAAGAGTAATGGGAATTAAATATTAAGAATTATTAGATCACTATAAGCCCCAGCGAAGTTTAAGATAATAATATTTCTTTTTCCTACTTCTATTAAAAGGAGGATCGTTTCCTCACTTCGTCTGTGAAAATTATGTGAAAGACCTATGAATTTCGAAGGGTAATTGACGATTTATGAAAAAGTTGTAGAAAAAAATAACATAAATGAGCATAGGTAAACTAGAATTTCTCGTAACTGGGTGGTCCGTTGGTCCGAGCTTTATTGAATCAAATTTAGATAAAAATTTTTGTTTTTCACTTTGAACTGGGTAAAGATTTTTTTCACTTTGTACAAGCTCAAATAAATTTGAATTACTATTTATATATTAAAATAATTTTTATATAAATTTTAAAAAAATAATATTATCTAAATAATGATACGGATCTAAGGAGCCACTAAAAGCTGAGCTTAAGTAAGAGATGAAAATTTTTAAACTACGACTTAACTCATAAACAACTCTAAAATAAATCTATTCATGGATGAAATTATCCACCCGACCCAATAAGTCTTGCTCTATTTGGATCAAGGGGAAAAAATTTTGTGACAAAAACACTCGATCCATGTTACTATTTAATCAATATAAATATTTTATTTAAATTTAAATTTAGTTATTGAAATATACGGTATTAATAAAAGAATCACGTCACCAGAGCATTTCAGACCAAAGAAAACTCCTTTAGGTTTTTTTTTTTTTTTTAATGAATGAGAGCAAGAGCAAACCACCAAAGAGCTTGGCATTTAGTGCTGTTGATGGAATAGCCGACAAAGATAAAATGAATGTTAATGAAAGTAACAATGAAACTTTCTGGAAAATATGATTCCGCAAAAAGCTATGATGGGCTTCCCATAAACTCCTAGACGGCAATCTATGGTGTATGATTTTCTTGTACATAAATATGCTATGTTACCCAGATGCTGCTCAACTCTTCGTTTTTCTTGCATTACCAATATCAACACATTTCCAAATATGATTACAGGATATGATCATCAAATACGTGGAAAAATTTAAAAACAAAAATGAACATATCCGTATTGGACATTGCCCATATCTTATACTCACGCTCAAGTCTAAGAAATAGAACCCAAACTGGGGTGAATATCAGATACATATACGCTTTTGATATGGTTATATTCAATTTTTTTAACTTTTTCATATATTTGCAAGATAATACCTTCATACTCATACTTGAACATGCGTCCGACATGCACATTTCAAGAAAAAAAATAAGAACCCAGATAACATAGGAAACACGAGCCAATGAATCAAAGCCGATAGGAAATGCTAACCATAACATATAAGATAAAGTAAAAAAGATGAAGACACAGCAAGTCAGATAAATTTAGAACCTAAGTAGAAGACGAAATCTTAAACAGACATTGATATATCTAAGGAAACCGACCAAACTTTTTATTTAAGTAATAAAACCTAAATTAAAATGCGTAATCTAGTTTGTCCTTGGTGTAGCCCATTCAACTCTCAGGATGAGATTATCATAACCATAGCCATTTAGTTTGTTTATAGCTCTCTGAGCATCTTCCTTGTTCACAAAATTAACAAAACCAAAACCTCTACTGATGCCAGTTTTCTGATCAACAGCAACATAAACTCGACTTACCGAACCGAACGGCCGGAAAAGCTCAAGCAAGTCAGGTTCCCGGGTATCCTCTGAAAGGTTAGTGACTCGGACGGAGTTCTCATCGTTTCTGCGTCTCATATCAGTTCCACTTCTGTCTGCTCCGGCTCTCATACTTGGAGGAACATATGAACTCTTGCCTGAGCTAGCGGCGGCGGTAGCGGTTTCAGATGCGGCAGGCTTATCAACGAATCCTTCAGCCGGTGTAGCAAGATCCTTGTAAGGACATCTAGACGTCCAGTGATCACCCTTCTTACCACATGTCCTACACACCATAAGAACTGCACCTCCTTTCCCTAGTTGAGCCAATGAATCTCCAGCAACCTTTGTTTCTTCCACTTTGCTACCTATAGGCAGTTCCAACAATATTTAAGAATAATCATCGCTGTAATAACATCAAACAAGGCATTTTAACCCAAATAAATCTGGTCAAAATTCAAAAATTAAGCTAAATTATGATTCACCAATTCAGAAACACCAAAATTAACAAATCCAAAAATAAAATATTAAAAAAATCAATTTTTAATCCTTTCAACTACCCAGAATCCACACAATTCAGTCATCCCATTTAAAAAACACATAAATCAAGCAAACTCAGAGAAAAGGGCAAACAAAAATAAAAATAGAATCTTAATATAAAAAAGGAAGTAACAATCAATCTTTCAACTACCTATAGTCACATAAATTAAGTAAAAATTTTCAAAATCTAGCTCAGAAAATTAAATTAAAAAAACCCAGAAAAAGAAACGAACCAGGGGCTCGAGGGCGTTCAAGGAGGATCTCTTCAGTGGAAACCATAGTGAGTCGGCTACCAACGTCTTCCCTCACAGCATCCCCAAACTTGGGCCAAGACCTTCGCTCCACGGCCCGTTTGCTGAGGCGGGCATTGGCCAGTTTTCGGACCCGGGTCGTCGTCGTGATTTTGACTTTGCTTCCCTCCTCGTTGAACTTGTATTCTATCACTTTCTTGATCCCGTTCTCGTCAGGTCCGATTACTTGCTTTGGTGGTAACAGGAAATCCAAATCCTCGGCGTCGTCTTCGTCTAATTCCCCCCATCGGAGCTTCGTTTGCTGGGTCGCTCCAGTCGCCATCGGACCGAGTTATCAAAATAAAAAAAAAAATTAGGGTTTTTGACTGTGAAGGGAAGGGAAACGTAGAAAGGAATATATACACATAAATATATATAACTTCAATGTTACTTTCGATGTCTTCTTCTTCTTTTATAATTTCTTATTATTATTATTATTATTAAATTAAATTAATTTATTAAATTAATTCTTATTATTATTATTTAAATTAATTATTATTATATAATTTTGTTCATAAATATTTTAATTATAGTTTAAAAATATAATAAACAATGATGATTATTTTAAAACGTTATTTACATTCATTCCTTCAATTTTTATCCGTATTGCTTTATATTGAATAATACTTTAATTTGTTAAAAAATAACACTTGCTTTTTTAAAATATCAAATAGTAACATCATATATCAAGTAGTTTTGCAACTTAAATACAACGTAATAAATATAATTATAAGTATAAAATATAAAAAATAATTAAAATATGATATGATATAAAAATTAATATAAACACAATATGAATATAAAAATATATCAAAATTTTCATAATATAAATTATTAAATAAAAATCACATAAATATAATATAAATTAAATTTATTCATAAATCGAATTATTTATTCAAATTATACGGATAAACATTGGACAAGGTTCTTATGAATTTTAATCAGCTTATTTATTTAATAATATAATTAATATTTTTATTTTATTTAAATTTAATGATAAAAATAATAATTTAATAATATTATTTTCAACTAAGAAAATGGACAAAAAATGTCTGAGCCCGGGTTCGAACCGGGGACCTCTAGTGTGTGAGACTAGCGTGATAACCAACTACACCACCCAGACGCAGTTGCACTCGTCCTTCTGGATCTATTATTTAAGGGAATTGAAGACCCGTTAAAATTCCATTCAAATTTCGCAGGGATATAATTGTCTGCGTTCAACGAAAATGCATCAAAAGGAAGAAGAAATTTTTGTTTGTAATTTCTTTTCCTTTTGGTTTTTATGATGGACACTCATCATGCTTCACTAGGTCGACGAATGGTAAATAATTTTTCTACCAAGACCATCTTTTCCATGGAAATTTGTATTAATTTAAATCCAAATGTTGATAATATTTATTGATTTTTAATTTTTCTGAGTGTTGATTATTGTTGTTGCGATGATTTTGAATAGCTGGAGGAGATTCGTCAGAAGAGAACCGCCGAAAGAATCAGCAAAGCTTCTTCTGGATCTGATCTCACCGAAGCTCCGATCCCTACCGGTCTCTCTATTCTCCTGTTAATTCCATTTTTTTAATTTATTTTCTATTTTCTTCATAATTCTTGTTTTTATATATTATATATATCCTTTTATGCTTGGATATTCTGGTCATGAAGAAATCAGAAAGCGGAAATCAACTCTCTGAGGTTTTTTATAGTCATATTAAATTAAGGGGCTTTTTGGAAAATCGAAATCAATGAATACACGTAGAAGGTTTGAATTATAACATATTATTTGTTAGCGTGGTATTATAGTGAATATATTGTTATCATACTATTAAAACCGACAGGCGGATGCTAGCGGTTTAGTATCTCAGCTGTAGGTCCTGCAGAAGAATAATGCAGAATTAAAAGCAAATAACAAGATATTATCCTTTAAGGTATCGAAATGATATTGTTCTTTTAGGTCTTACGTTGGGAATTAGAGCTAAAGGAAGCTATTCGGAACCTGCAAATATGTGCTGGATTTTTTGTTATTTTTCCTGGTTCTGCTTCAAGAAAAGAAGTGGAGCATGAAACACTGCAAATACAGTTTACTGAGCTGGTAAATTGAATCACCTTGATTTTTTATTGCACGACGTAGTAGTTATATCTTTTTGCATCTTACTCCTCTTATCGAGTATTGTTTGAGGAGATTGTTAGACTGTGTTTCCAAGTTTCTTCATGGAGGTTGGTTTGTTTTTTTTTTTTTTTTTTTTTTCCCCTTTCTACTTCAACTCGAGGACTGTGATATGAAATGGTTTAAAATTTTTAAGAAGTGATTCCTTTACTCAGGTCTGCTAATTTACATTCAAACTTTAATAATTTCCAGGAATAGAACACTGTGCCATCACTAGGAAAGGCTTAGAAGGATGTCACAATGGAGAAAGATGCAGCTGTTGTTGCACGGTTACGCACCTTTTTTTGCATTGTATTTTATATAAAATCTTCAACGTGTTCTTGTTATGCTTTACTTACAGTCTGATGTTTTAATATAGGAGGACCTCTCAGCCCAGCTTCGCATGCTCAATAAATGTTTGAAAGAAGCAGAAGATGAGCAATACAGAGCAAGTGAGCAGTTTTTACCCTTGATACATGAAAGCACCTTAACTTTATTTTTTGTTTTGCTTTAGGCTGAGGAAGATGCAGCAGCCTTGAGAGCAGAACTCTACTCAATGCAGCAACAAGTGATGAGCAGTGCATTTGATGGAATAGGTTCTGTAAGGAATTCACAAGATCATGTACATGCATTAGAAAAGGAGTTAGCTAGATTAAATTCTGAATTACATGTTATAATGAGCTTGCTTTGTGTTCCTTGTATCGCTTTTGATGTGTTTCTTCGTTTATCTCTCTCATGGTGGTTTCTGAATTACAGCAAGAGTCATTGTTGAGGCAGCAAGAGCGACAGCAGTTAGCAGAGGAGCAAGCTCGGGTTTCTGCCCTGACATCAGAAAAGCAGGAACTGGAGGAAAGACTTACTGCTATATCCAAAAGGGATTCAGGTAATTCTCATTAGTCTAAAGGTGTTTTAGACAAACACTTAATGGCAACAATTATTATTATTATTTTTAAATGTGTCCACTTCTGTACATATTTATCTTCTAAACTTAGTTTAAATAAATAAAGATAAATCTTTCCTCCCATTTTCTTTTCCTCATTTTAAACCTATAGCTTATTTTATATTTCCTAAGTCATGACTAATTAAGTTCCCATAAAACAAAAGTAACCCTGATGCACTACGCTTTTGCAAGTAATTCTATTGTCTCTTATTACTATTGACTCGTGTTCTGCAATGCAGGAGTCTCAGGAAAAGTGGTGCGCAAGGAATTTTCAGTGGTAAGAGGTTGCCTCTAGGGTTTAAGCGTATTCGCATATGATAAATTAGATTATGTACGAAATGTTTAAGCGTATTCGCATATGATAAATTGGATTGGCATGCGTCTTGTAGCACCTTGTGTTATGGTAACTTATCTGCAGCTGCTGTAGGTTATGTACTCCCTCTCCCATCCTAACAGGAGAAGAAAATTTGCACATACGAAAATATTCACTTATTTGATTTTTTAAACTAATTTTTAATTTCTTATCTTGATTTTTTGATTTTTTTATAATTATATTTAAAAAATAAAATAAATTCATTAAATTAATTTATTAAATTTAATTAATAATAAATATTTATATTTTTTAAATATTTTTAGATTAAGACATGAGTATGGTAGGACAGGGCATTGAAACATAATTTATTTTGTATACCCTAGCAGGAGTGTGCCAAAAAAAATTTTTAAATAAAATAAATGAAAAAATATATATAAATAATAAAGATGTAACTTTCAAACTGTCAAAACATTGGTTGACTCAAAGCCAATCATGTCTTTCCTTTTGATTTTATTATTATTATTATTATTATTATTATTATTATTATTGTTAATGGGAAATTTAGGGAAAACGGGTTTTAAAATAACCTATACCCTTATCATGGTTAGGAAATTATGATTGCGTGTCATAACAGGTTTTCTAGCAGCTCCAACACCAATGTCCTAATCTTTGAAGGTTTCATCTGTAATCGGAAGTGGACAGCAAAAAAAGTATGTCAAATATAAAAACTTAGCAATTAGGGTTCACAAATGGGAAAAGGATAATCAATAGTTTAGGAGCTGTGTTACAAGCCAGCTATGAAAGAGGGATACTTTGCAATGTAAGTTTAAAATATGAAATACGATTTTAATAAGATAAAATATATTTTAGATACGAAAAAAAATATTTTGATTTATTTTAGATTTGTGTATGATTGAATATTTTGTTTAGTTTAATAGGTTCAGTTTATATTGGTTTAGATTTAGATAAAATTTTTATAATTTAAGTTGATTTGACTCGATTTTAAGCAATAAAAATTTTTTATTTAAATTTAATTATAAATATTATTATAAAATATTTTTTAAAATAATGATATGAGTTTTCAAATTCATCTAAATTTGATCTAATTTGAAATTAAGCAAAATGGCCTAACTCATTACAGATGTTGCTAATTCATCTTATACGATGCTATTTAATATCGTTGTTAGTATAATTTTTGAGGTCAAAAGTTATTTTTTACTGTAACGCAATGCTAAACAGATTAAAAATTTTGACTTTCACATATAAAACTATGACTTGGTAACCCAAATCAAAAAATTAAAAAATTTGAGTTTTTACGGTTCTAAAAACGGGTTTTTAGATGAAATGAATTTATTATTTTTAAATTTTTATTATATTAAATATATTTTTTTTGACATTTTATTTCTTTACAATATTTTTTAATAAAAACACTAAACACTTAAAAATTTTTGCATTATATTTTTTACTATAATTTTTTAAGTTAAACGTTTTCTAATTCAAGCTTTTTTCCATTAACATTACTGAACTGGGCCTAATTCATGAGTAAACGAACTACCCGAACACCATTGCTAATCAATCTTGATAACGGGAACATCACACCCGCCACAACTGAGAATATTCTAATTCTGAACTCCCGTGAGACTCGAAAGGTAGTTTTAGGAAAATTAGAAAAGTAAGAGGAAAAAAAATCCGGTTAGTGCCGAATAAGAAATTCCTATTTCCGATTAAAGTCACAGCCGGCCCCAAGAATTAGATCCGAAATCTGGATTACCGGAAATCGACCGATAATTGACCATCTCTCTCGCGATCACAATCAGATTGCCAATAACCGGAGAGAGAGAGAAAGATGAAGAAAGAAGACACGGTGAAACTCATAAGCGCCGAAGGGATCGAATTTGTTATTGACAAGGAAGCTGCCATGGTTTCTCAAACCATCCGTAACATGCTTACTTCTCCAGGTCTATTTATTTTCCCTTTCATCTCTTCGTAATTGATTCTTTAGGGCAATTGGGTGTTCTGGGTTCTTCGATGTTTCTTGATTTGAAAGGTCTAATTTTTTTGGGGGGGGGCTGGTAATGATGAAGGTGGTTTTGCGGAGGCGGAGCTTGGGGAAGTGACTTTTCCGGAGATAAGTGCTGTGATTCTTGAGAAGATCTGCCAGTATTTTTATTGGTCTCTTCAATATTCCAGGTTTGGGTTTTCTTATCCTTGATTCTTCATTCAGTTTTATAAGCTGTTTCTTTCTATCAATGTCCGTTTTCATGTCCCTTCGAAAGAATTCGATGAATGCTATGAATGTATTTAAGTTGTAACTTGAATTGTAACTTTATGAGCATGAACATGTTCATAAACAGTATACAAATGAATTCCATATTGGATGTTGTTTTTTTCTGGGAGAGCACTTTGTCGCGATTATGTTGGAAGTAGATTATCGAATTATATAGTGGGAAGATCGTCGTTGTTTGAAGCTATGTTACTCAGACTTGGGTGTGAGTGTCGGATATGAGTATGCATCCAATACGTTTAATTTTTTCTAAGTTTTTTAGGCATATGGAGAGTGATATTCTCGTATCCATATCGAAAATGTGTCGAACATGAGTATCGGATTCGAGTGCTTCAAGGAAAATGAAGAGTCGAGCAATGAAGGTTATAAGTTAGAAGCACATATTAGTATTTTAATGAAGTCTTTGGCTATTCATAGGTACTATATCTGTGTGAGAGGAGTTGTAGTTAAAGTGAAAATCAACATTACAAACGTTTCCTTGCAAAATGTAAAGATTTTAACTCTATTTTATGTAATATATTTCTCGATGATAACTTAACATGCTTCCATAACAATTTATCATGTTTTATTGAGATATAAATGAGCCAGGATACATTTTTTTAAAAAAATATTCTGGTTGTTTCAGGTAGTGTTGTTGGATACTCTATGAAAAACATTATCATCTGAATGTAAGCACTAGTTTCTAGATGAATTCTATGTTATTCGGACTTGGATGTGAGTGTCAGATGCTGGTATGTATTCGACACGGGTATGTTAAAATTTTTTTTGAAGTTTTTTCATGTATTTGGAGTTTTCTTGGATGGTCATTTCCTCCTACCTCTGTCCAGAAATCTGCCAGACACGAGTGTCTAGCGCGAGTACATCAAGAAAAATAAAGTCAGAGCAACATGGTTAGCTTTGAGTTATGTTTATGAGTTCTTCCTATTTTTGTTATACACTGATTAAAAAAAGCTGCAATTTTGTCAGGGGTAAAGAGACTGAGTTCCACATTGAACCCGAATTGACGCTGGAGCTGATGATGGCTGCTAATTATCTCCATACTTAGCCAATTACTTTCTTCGCTTATTAGGTAAGATGTTCTATTTAAAATTGTGGAACTTTCGATTGTTTTCCTTATTAGGTCTTTTATTTAGCAATGAATCAGTAATTATTATTTTCGTATTCCTGTCACTGTCAAGTTACCCTCTTTCTCTTTTGTGTCTAACTTGCAGAAGTACTCCGGGTCAGTATTCTTGCCCGAGGGAAGCTATGTCATGCAAGTTTTAGCTCTCTGCTGCATTGCATAGTGGTACATCTACAATTATCTTCTGTGATTGTTTTCGACTTAGAATGTAGACTTATATAGGCAAATGAAATGCTGTTATTGCAAGACATGACTGATTCCATACGTCAACATAACTTGACCACAATTTTAGAACACAACTGTTTGTCAACTGATTGTATGTTAATTGGATATCTTTCTCTGCACCTGTTGTAACCTCGTATTTCTTCCGTAAGATATCGAAATGCTACTTATATAGTAGAGATCTTTACAATTAATAGGCTCTAGGACTCCTAGCATTAAAGCCTTTCAAGAATCTGCGGACTTTTTAGAATCTGGGTATACAAGATTTGCAACTTTGTGTTGCTAAGCTAGCACTCCCAGACCTTGTTTTTTCAAATCTTCCCACACAATTGTGCAACAATGCATGACTTTGTGCTGCTTGAATTATAGGGTGCCCTTTGTCTTTCACCAACCTCCCGGCCATTCCCAAAATCAAATATCTACCTTTTGAGTTTTCTAACTTTTCTTTAAATCATTTCCTTGAGACAAATCCTGCTTGTAAATCTCATCTACTTCACTGAGAATATCTTGGGAAAAAGACCTTTAATCTTTTTAACAACTTTCATATCTTTTTCAGTCAGCAAATTAGTCCGTTGTTTTTCTTAAGTCCGCAGAAGCTTTTGAATGATATCAGAATGAATGCTTTCATATTCAATTCCATGCCAAGTAACAGCTGAATTTGGAGAAGAAAGTTGGTGAAAATGTGAATTTCATGGCCTCTTTTTGCAAGGTTCAAAGCGTAGAATTAGTCATGCCTTTCAAGTCGTCCTGCATGAGATCTATGAGGTCATTTCTTGACAAAAAAGGGGCAATTTTAAGCTTTTTAGGATGAGGATCAGAAGATAAAGAAAAGATGATTCCAGGCAGAAGGGAATGTAAGTAAGTCAATGTCTTCCATTGGCTTTTGGCGTCATTATTTATGGAAATAACAATTGCTGGGAAAGTGACACCCAATAAAAGATTAAGCTGAAAGACAATGCAGAAAAGGGTTGCAATTATGAAGCAGAAATGATGGAACCTGAAGATAGTGGTGATGTGATCCTTTTGCCATTAAATTGAGAGACTTGTTTGATCAGTAGAAAATTTTTTGAATCAAGATTTAGATCATCAAGTTCAATCTAAACTACTTTGGGACATGTTTTGACCGTTATTAGACTAAGCTACTTATTCGAACGTACTAGCACATGGGTCTTCACTAGCATTTTCTAAGGACTGCTTTTCCAGAGCAAATAAATCAGCCTTAGTGTCGAGGTCCATATCAACTATTGTCCACCTTGGTTCGTTGGGTCTTATAATTTTTTTTATGCAACTCACATGTTGAGGATGATTGAAGTTATATATCCAATCAAACAGTATTGATGTTGGATTTATGGCTTCTCTCAGACACGCAAGTTAGCATTAAAACATGTGTTGACTTGATGGCTGAATTTAATCTATTTTTCATGGTTTTGTATTTCTATAAAGAAAAAGGGTAACTGGAAATATTGCATTGCCACAAGTGCCAACTACTAAAATTAGTGCATTTAAGCAGCAAAACCTTAATGATTCTCACTGGCCACAACTCGAAGTCCCCAACTTAATCTGAATCCTTTATCCACCAAAAGCCATCATCAAAAACCCACATCACAAAATGGAATCAAAACACGAAGCCAACATCGCAACCCTCGAAGCCATGAACTTCACATCAACGTACGTCTTGGCTATCAAATAATGAGGCTTAATTTTTATGGCTTTGTTTGATGGCTGATGCTTGATTCAGTAAGGCTAGAGAGTAGACGTTGCATGCGATGAGGTTCTAGGCGACGTTGGAGCCACCGGCGCAGGCTTGGGAGGTGGAGTCTATGAGGGTGGGGGTGACGGAGAATAGAGTATTTCAGCGGACACAATTTTTTTGGTGGGTTAGGTTGGGTTTACAATACAAGGCCAAAGAATAAAGCGAAGGTAAAGATTTGCTTGACGTGGACTATCCCGTCTAGGGTCATTACGCGGATAGTGGTGGTGCTGATCATTCGGCGGAAGTGGGGGCGGAGGAAAGTGGAGGAGAAAGAGATATTTCAACGACAAAATTTTTTTGGTTTTCGAAGCGATGTTTGCTTTCTATTTTTTTCTGTGATTTCCATCCATGCAAAGGAATTTGTAGTTATTTTGCAAAATTGAAATAATAATTTAAAAAGATGCCATTGCCGGGATGAAACCTGGGTCACCCGCGTGACAGGCGGGAATAAACTCACCACTGTACTACGACGGCTTACCAATGACCAAAGGCAGGAAGAAAGAACTGGAAACTTGGAACTTCAATTCTTGTGTAGTATGTCTAAGCATTTAAGAAGCTGAAGTTTAACTTA
>JBBYHK010000009.1:2881176-2903019 GCA_038382065.1 Adansonia grandidieri
GGACCTCTAGTGTGTGAGACTAGCGTGATAACCAACTACACCACCCAGACAACGATTTTGTACATCAAGTTATTTGCTATGGTGATACTCATTTTTTGGTCAAGAACCATTAAAATTCCGTTCAAATATATATTCTTTGCGTTCAAAGGAAAATAAATAAGGAAGAAGAAAAATTTTGTTTGTGATTCTCTTTCTTCTTCTTCATTTATTTTTGAATGATGGACGCTCATCATGCTTCACTAGGTCGACGGACGGTAAAATTTTTTTATTTTGTTTTTGTTTTATATTTATATATATATATATATTTCATCGAATTTTGTTTTAATTTAAGTCCGAGGCTTGATAATATTTATTTATTTTTAATTTTGCCGAGTGCTGATTGTTGTTTTTGCGATGATCTTGAATAGTTGGAGGAGATTCGTCAGAAGAGAGCTGCCGAAAGAGTCAGCAAAGCTTCGTCTGGATCTGATCTCGCCAAAGCTTCAATCCCTACCGGTCTTTCCTTTCTCATTTTATTTCCATTTTTTTTGCCATTAATTTTTTTTCATAATTTCGTTTTTATACTTATCTTTAATTTTTTAGTTCTTGTAGATATTCCAGTCATGAAGAGATCAGAAAGCGAAAATCGACTCTCTGAGGTATTCTCGGTCATAATTTTTTGATTTTTTTTTTTTGGTTTGTGGAAATATTGAATTTGTTAAGATTTTGGCTGAAAAGAATACATGAACTTTCTTCAGTTTTTTTATACTTTATTATCTGTTTGGATGGTCAATTATTGAAAGGAAATAATTTTTTTTTTCCTGTGATGTAATTTTAATACTAATTTTTCAGTGTCATGGATGAATAGATTTAAGTTCTCATGCATAGTTAGATGTTAAAAATTCTGGTGAAATTATTTCATTTTCTGCATTCAAATAAGGAGCTATTTGGAAAATCAAAGCCATTCAGGACACCGAGTAGATTTAAGTTTTATATATATATATATATATATATATTTTTTTTTTGTTAGCATGATATTAGTTTAGTGAATTTATTGTTCTCATCCTGTTTAATTGGTAGTGCAGGCAGATATCAGTGGTTTAGTATCTCAGCTGAAGGACTTACAGAAGAAAAATGCAGAATTAGAACAAAATAACAAGATATTATCTATGAAGGTATTATAATCATATTGCTTTTAGGTCTTATGTTAGGAGTTAGGGCTAAAGTAAGCTATTAGGAACCTGAAAATATGTGATTTGTTGTTATTTTCCCGATTCAGCTTCAAGCAAAGGAAGTTGAGCATGAAACGATGCAAACACGGTTTAATGAGCTGGTGAGTTGAGGCACCTCAAATTTTTTTTTTTTTTTACAGCATGGCTTACTAGTTAAATCTTTTTCATATTACTCCTTTACTGCGTATTGGTGGAGAAGCTTGTTATTGTTAGACAGCGTTCTTTGTTTTCAAGTTTCTTCGCTGGTGTTTGGTTTGCTTTCTTTATTCTCTAATTCAATTTCAGTACTATGATGTGGTATGGTTAAAAGGTTGAAAAGTGATGCTTTTACTTAGGTCTGCTTATTTACATTCAAACTGTAATAATTTGCAGGAACAGAACACTGTTCCATCTCTAAGAAAGGCTCTGAAAGATGTTGCTATGGAGAAAGATGCAGCTGTTGTTGCAAGGGTGTGCGCCTTTTCTTGCATTTTATGTTATATAAAATCTCTAGCTTGTTCATTTTATGCTTTGCTTACAAAGTCTGATGTTTTAGTATAGGAGGACCTCTCAGCCCAGCTTCGCATGCTCAAGAGACGCTTGAAAGAGGCAGAAGATGAGCAATACAGAGTAAGCAGTTTCTATTCTTGAGTCTTGATATATGAAAGCAACTTAACTTTTATCTTGTCCGTTTGTTTTGTTTTAGGCTGAGGAAGATGCAGCAGCCTTGAGAGCAGAACTCAACTTAATGCAGCAACAAGCAATGAGCAATGCATTTAGTGGAATAAATGCCATGGGGAATTCACCAGATCAAGTACAAGCATTAGGAAAGGAGTTAGCTAGATTAAAGTCCGAGTTACAGGTTGTAGTGAGCTTAGTTTGTGTTCATCGTCCCTTTTGAAGTGTTTCTTTGTGGATCTCTCATGGCGTTTCTGAATCACAGCAAGAGTCGTTGTCGAAGCAGCAAGAGCGACAGCAATTAGCAGAGGTGCAAGCTCGGGTTTCTGCTTTGACATCAGAAAAGCAGGAATTGGAAGAAAGACTTAGTGCTATGTCCAAAAGGGGTTCAGGTAATTACTGATTACTCAAAAGGTTTTCATGGACAAACAGTGAATGCCAACAGTGATGTTTTAAAATAATATATTGTGTACACATCTGTACATGTAACTTCATAAAATTAAAAAGTAAAGATAAATCTTCTCTTCCATTCCTTTTCCTCACTTGAAACCTATATTTTATTTTACAATGCATGAATATTAAGTTCCCATAAAACATAAGTAACCCTGATGCACTACACTTTTGCAAGTAATGCGATTAACTCGTCTCTTATTACTGTTGACTACTGTGTTCTGCCATGCAGAAGTAGTCTCTGAGAAAGCAGCACACAAGGAATTTTCAGTGGTAAGAGAATGCCTTTAAGTTATCAACCTGTTCAGAAAATGTTTTAGGGTCTTGATTTGTCATGATGAATTACTTTGGCATGCATCTTATAGCACCTTGTGTTATGATAACTTATATGCAGATGCATGTAGATTATGTACTCCCCCTTCCACCCAAATGGGAGAAGATTATTATTATTATTAGTTTTGTTTCCATGGTTTGAAAATGATTGCCTGTAGCCCCTGCCTTCTTATTTTCATTCTTGTTTGTCTACTGCCGATCGGCTTCTAAAAGAAATGAGGTTGTTTTCGTCAGTTAATGTACTGATAATAGATTCATTTTCAAAGAGGCTCATGCTTCATTAAGGTGACCTTCTTCGATTTCACAGGAAGAAAAAGAAAAACTTGAGAAACAGCTACATGATATGGCTGTAGCAGTGGAGAGACTTGAAAATAGTAGACAAAAACTTCTAATGGAGGTAGAGCCTTTGCTTATGTTCTTATAGTTTTGCTGTATGAGTTGGAAATTTAAACTGCATTTTTCCATGTTAAGTTAAAAGTGCCTTCTCGCAATTGGCAGATTGATAACCAATCGTCAGAGATAGAAAGGCTTTTTGAGGAAAATTCTAATCTCTCATCTTCTTATCAAGAGGCAATGACGACCGCAAAGCAGTGGGAGAATCAGGTAAAAATCACTCGAGAGAGTCTGTAGGATTATATGCTAACTGTTTTCTGAAACTTTTCTACAGACGACATACATCTCTATTATTCTAGTTTCCTATCAGTATTCTATGCATTATTTGATTGATAAACATCGAGTATTTGCAGGTTAAAGACTGTCTTAAGCAAAACGAAGAGCTTCGTAGAGTTCTAGATAACTTGAGAACAGAGCAGTCCAGTTTGCTGTCTAAAACCGGTTCGTTAGCATCCCGACAAGGTGGAGTTATTGAAACTGGTTCACAGGCCAATACTACTGAAATTCTTTCCCTCAAGGTCAGTATGTTTGGAAGGGAAATCTTTATGACATGTGTTGCATACTTTAGAACTCTAAGTTGAACCGTATGTGATCAAGAGGGATAAATCTCCTTCACTTTTATATATATATTTTTTCTTGCATAAATTACATGACGTTCTGTTTCTCCATCCAATAGCTTTTTGACCTTCAAATAATAAATAATATTATCTGATTGTGCTATATTTCTTTTCTAGGGACAACTTGTGCAAGAACAGAGCAGAGCAGATTCACTATCAGCTGAAGTAATGCAACTTTCAGCACGTCTCCAGCAAGCGACGCAAGCATATAACAGTCTCGCACGCCTGTAAGCTATTCTTTCACCTTCCTAACGACTTACTTACGAACACATCTCCCACAAACATTCTAGATGCCTAACTTCATTCAAAATGCCACAGCTATAAGCCAGTTCTCCGCAACATCGAAAGCAGTCTCATCAAAATGAAACAAGACGGCTTTATTACTGTCTAGCGAAAATGCAATGCGCTATTTTTGTGTGGTTCAATTTGTTTTCGAATTCCGCCTGGCACCGATTCTTGGGCAGAGGACTTAAATTTCGTTTTGAAATAGTTGCTATTGTGACAGTCGAGGGTTTTTTTTTTTTTTTAATTTTTTTTTATTTTATTGTGTGTACCATTGTAGTCAAGCATTGGAACTCTAGGCCTTTGGAATCAGTTCTACCAAAATTGATGATTAATTCAAGATCAGCTATTCATTATTTCACAAAGAAGGCTACGTTTAGTAATCATAAAGCTTTTATTTTTTTGGATGTTTGGAAGCGCAAAAATAGTACATGATCAACCCAAAAAATAGTATATAATAAGTTAATTTGTTAACTTGAAATTTTTTGTTGTATGAAAGAGAAATTAATTTTTTTTTAAAATGCTTATTTTTTAGAATTTTAAAAATATTAATTATTACTTAATTAAAATAAATTTTGAAAATGTTTAAATTTATATTATAGTGTAAAAATAAATCTATTTTAATATGCCAAATAATCACTAAAATTTCATGTCATTCAAATTTAAAACGACATCCTGAAATCCACTTTTAATAAAAATTTAGAAACTAAATTTATTAGAATTAAAATAAAAGTACTAAAACAAGAAGATTGAAAAAAAATAAATGTACCAAAATCAAAGTTTAAAATATCTGACTTCATAATATTAAATTATGGGGAGAAAAAACACAAAGATGAACAACCAATTAAACTTAATTACTGTACATACCTGTAATCTTATGCTAAAGGTATTCAAATCTTCCTCTACTTATTTTTCAAAACTTTAAGAAAAAATGGGGGAACCTTATTATTACCAATAATCTCCACATGAACAAACTCCATTCTGGAAATGGTGAAAGCGATTGACATCACGAACCAGAATCTCTTTGTTTGCAAACTTGGAAATTAACTTTGTGAATGAGTGGCAGTCTTCACATAGCCTCAAATTCTTTGTTATCCGAATGGTTTCCCCTTTATTCGTATTGATGAGTCCAAATGCAACTGCTAGTTTTTCACTGTGACCCAATAGAATCCGTTCCTTCTCTCTTTCGTCGAGATCGTAGAGCACAATTTTCGTTTGCGGTACATATCCCTTCTCCTTCATTTCTGCAGACAGTTTGATCAACAAAGATTGGATCTGTTCGATCTGAGGATTGAGCTCATCAACCGAAACGAATGAATACATTTTCCTTTTGACTTCGATCCAACTTCTACCTGGAACTTTTTGCAGTGAGCGAGTTTCAAGCAGCTTCCTCACTCTTTTAACCTCATCCCACATCTCAGCTTCTGCATAGATATCAGCTAGAAGTACATAATTCCCAGCACTTGCGGGTTCAAGTTGAAATAGTTTATGGCTAGCTCTCTCTGCTAGCTCTACGTTACAATGGATCCTACATGAGCCAAGAAGTGAACCCCAAACCTTAGCCCCGGGCTCAATCCGCATTTCATCTATAATCTTAGCTGCCTCTTCTAACCTATTGGCACGACCGAGAAGATCAACCATACAAGCATAGTGCTCGACACTAGGAGATATTCCGTGTTCTTTACGCATCGAATCAAACAACCTTTTTCCCTCTTCAACAAGACCTGCATGGCTGCATGCTCCTAAAACACTGACAAACGTTATAGGACTTGGTGAAACACCTTGCTCAATCATCTCTTGAAAAATTTGCATTGCTTTCTTCCCATATCCATGAATACCATAACTCGAAATCAACGAATTCCATGACACGACATCCCTTTTCTCCATCTGGTCAAAAATCAGTTGCCCCATTTCAAGCTTACCACATCGTGAATACATTGTAATAAGAGCACTTACAACTGGCAACACTGAATCAAGCCCTCTCCTAAGAATATAAGCATGCATCAACTTCCCTTGTTCCAAAGCAGCCAGAGCTGCACAAGCTTGAAGAACACTAACCATGGTAACTGAATTCGGAGGCGAATCATGAGTCTCAACCATCATTTCCCTAAAAAGCTCCAATGCCTCAAACGCCATTCCATTTTTCGCATAACATGCAATCATTGCACTCCAAGAAACCACATTCCTAACAGGCATCTTCTCAAAAACAAAACTCGCATGTGAAACGCAACCAAACCTCGCATACATATCCACCAAAGTAGTCATAATATGAACATGTGCTTCGAACCCATGTCTTAAAATATGAGCATGAATCTCTTTTCCTTTCCTTAAAAGCGAAAACAAACATTCAGAAGCAACACAAGCTTTAAGCACATAAGTATAAGTAAATCTATCCGATGGAAGTCCAAATCTATTCATTTTTCTATATAAACCCAAAACTTCTTCTCCAAAACCAGCCAAAGTAAGCGCACGAAAAAGCGCGTTCCAAACAAAAATGGTTCTCTTACGCGTTTTATCGAACACCTTGCGAGCGTCATCGAGGGAATCCAAAGCAGCATACATTGAAATAAGTTTGGTAACCAAGAAAGGATCTTGGTCAAACCCATTTTCGGAAATATGTGAATGAAGGGATTGGGCGAGGGAGAGGGAGTTCTGGTGGGCGCAGGAAAGGATGAGGAGTTCGTAGGTTCTTTGAGAAGGGTTGGGTTCTTGGGAAAGGAGTTTGAAGGCTTGTTTAAGGTTGCTTTGTTTGCATAACGATTGGATTAGCTGATTGTTGTTGAGCGTTGAGGTTGAGATCGAGGGGTTTAAGGTAAGAGAAGAGGAAAGAAGCTTCGGAGGAGTACGAGGTGGGTTGAACAGTGACGGCGGTTGCGTTGGCTGGGAAGTCTGAAACGCCCACATCAGTCAAGAACTAAAGCAGGCCTTCTATTTTTCTTGTGTTCGGTCCTTTAGAAGACTGATTTCACTTTGATGATTCATTGCGTAACTAATAGGGCTTGTTTTCTGTTAGGCTCAGATTTTTCTCCCTGTTTCACGTGCATATCACGTGCAAAGGTTGCCCTAAAAATTAATAAAAATGATAGCAAACCTCAAATTAGTTTTCTTTTTAAATTCAATATAATCACTATTTATTCATACTAATGATTTTGCACTTATACAAATGAACCCTTTATGTTTCTCTAATTTTTTACTATTAACAAGTTTTTCGGAAAAATGTTAATCAATGCTTAATAGCACTTATTTAAATGATATTTTAAAAAATATATATAATTAAGTATTATTTTTATTGAATTTAATAAATGTCAATTTACCCTTTCTCAAAGGGTGAAAACAAAACGTCAAAATAAATAATCTTTGATTGGTTAATAGGGACAATAATCACTGCCTTTTCCGGATCTTCCTTATTTAAAAGGAAAAAAATTTGCAGCTATTGAAGCTTTATCATAAAATATTTCTCAAATAACTAAATTATAATACAAATGTTCCAAAACCCAAAAATGTAGTTTGGGAGACAATTCCATATCCATTGAGATTATAGTTACAAGAGTACAATACAACAGTTATAAGGCAGTGGGGAAACTGAAATTCCATGCATTCATGAAATATCCAACATCTGACTTTTAAGCTGTTGTGGGATCATTAATCACACCCAAGAAATCATCCTTTATGGTACCAATACAGAACTGCAAAAGGAAAAGGATCATTTAATGTTTTAGATAAAAACATGAATATAAGTATATAACCCTAAATCTTAACAATTACAAAGAACACAAAGTTCACAAAATAAGCCCTAAATGTTTCTGATGTTGACAGGAAATTTGATAACCTTCGATCTCGTAACCGTAGCACAACTATATACAGATGTTAATTTTCAAGATGGCATGAATACGGATTTTAAACCAAACTGGTCTAAAAGCATGTAATATGAAGTAAACAATAAGGATAGATAATAAGATAGTGACAATTTCATTGCCTAGTTATCCCCCTAAATGCAACTTATTATTTAACTGTTGACCAGTTCCAATAATAGGTTGTTTTGCATTATGGGATTCTTGAAATTCCTAGTGATATCTAAATCTCTAAGTGAATCAAACCCTTCAACTGACAAGATTGTGCTACATTGTTCTATTAGGATATTCTATCTGTAAGGGAAGAAGCAGCGCGAAAAATTATAAAACCTATGAGCGAGAGAATAATGGGGAGTTAGAGAGGGTCAAGTTTATACAATTTCAGTAGCATCTACTCGAGTTCCAATTATCTTCAAGCGCACTTCGCTATCCTTTTGAATCTTAACCTGTGAAAAGATAAATGATAAAACTCAAAAACAAAAACTTCTACAAAATATTAACAATTACTTGCTTTAAACGAAATGAAGAAGCATACCGATCCATCAGAGGTAGTATAATTTGGCATATCTCCAGATTGAAACTCCATATCATCCGGAATCAACTGCAAAACAAAAATTTCTATAGCACATGTGGAAGAGGCAAAGCTTATAAAACAAAATGGAATTTTAACGAGTGCATCCAGTAATTCAGAAACGAGAGAATATGGCAAAGCTTAAACGACAAAGAGACTGCACCACCATTGACAAAAGTCAAGTATGCTAATAAGCAATCAAGTAGAAATACCACCAAGATACAAAAGTTTCCTTTATATGATTGAAGTCATTCATGAAACATAACCAAACTGACAGGCTTACAGGACAGCAGCTATTTCTTCCTCTCTCACACGTTAATCGTCACCAGATTGCTAAGGTGAAAGACAATGAGTCCTAAAAACAAAACTAATATCAAAAACAAAATCTCTCCCTGACAAAGAAACTAGATCCGTAAAGTAAATCAAATAGGATAACTTCAATTCTTATTGTTTAAATACAGAAAATCATAGTTTCAGTCCTTTAGATACTTTATACTTCTTACAATCTCTACCTTATCTTAAGACACAAAAATATTGTTTATCAAATAATTAAGCCAAATTCATAACTGTAAAAAAAGAAGGAAAATCTGAACCTTGGAAACACTGTATATAAGAAAATACAATCAAATCCAAAGCTCTATAAAGAACATAAAATTTGAAAGGGATTATGTTGAAAAATTCTATGAAAAAAGAACAAATAATTCCTTAACAGAGGCATGATGAAAAGAAGACAAGACTTACATGGTTAGAAACAAAAATTTGAACAGGCCCAGCTTCGGCAAAGAATCCCATCTACATGAAACAACAAATCTAGTTACAAACATAAAAATGGAAGAAATCAATAGTTAAACAATCTGACTAGGAAAAAAGAAAAAAGGGAATACATGCCTTGTTCACCATGGTAACAACAGCCTCCAGGATTTCCCCCTTAAATGGTCTAAACACAACACATTGATACTTCACAGGGAATGTCACGAACCCTGTTCCGTCTCGAATCAAACCTTTCCCGATGTTCTCTATACCAGTAATCGCCACCACGAAACCATGTCTACCACTGCAAATTATTAAAGCAGTTACCAATTTCAGCCATGTTTACCCCAAGTTGTCCTTTCAACCAGTCAATCATCAGAACCCAATTTACTCTCATCTAAGGCTAAGCTTTTGGGAACTTAATGGAATCAGACCTTTCCCAGTGTTCTATATACCAGTAATTGCCACCAAAAAACCATGTCTACCACTACAAATTATTAGTGTAGTTTATCAATTTCAGCATGTTTACTCCAACTTGTTCTTTCAACCAATCAATCATCAGAATCCAATTTACTCTTATCTAGGACTAAGCTTTGAAGAACTTAATGTGAACCTTGGAAGTTAGAATCCCAATTGAATGATGTATAAAACTACAGCTTAGAAAAGCTAAAACTCACTTTAGTCTTTTATTCTGCCACTTTAAACTATAGAACAATCCCTAAAAATCAACCACATAAGTTGAATTGAACTTTACCTTACGAAAAAAAAAAAAAACCAAAACAAGAAAGAATGTAAAATCCCAATTGAATGATGCACTAAACTACAGCTTAAAGACGCTAAAACCCACTTTAAATTTATATCTTCTGACTCTTTAAGCTATAGAACAATCTCTAAAATTAACCAATCAAGTTGATTTGAACTTAACTTTTATATATATATATATATATATATATATATATAAGCACACAAAACAAGCAAGAACATAAATTTTGGTCATAATCCTTTTGAAATCGTAAAGGAAGGGGAAAGAAAAGAAGAACCTGCAAGTGCCCTCAACATCTTTCATCAACTTGGACACGAGGTTTTCCCGCAGGTTACGACCGAAGTGGCGTGGGTGCAACTGCATGTTCCTCTCCAATACTATGTGAAAAAACATGGTTCTTTTTTTTATTTTTTTTTTTGTCTTTACGAATGAGAAGTGAGAACGGAGTTTCCCGTTGTCGACTTAAAGCCACAAAGGTCAAGATTCTCAAGAACCTGAAGCGGCTCAAGGGGATGTTTTGCGGTGGTTTTGGTTCGTTTCTTTCATCTTCTTTATCGCTTTCGTCTTCGAGCCCTCGAGATATATATATATATATTTTGGGCTTGGATCGGGTGTATGTTTCCTATAGAAGAGAAATCACAAGAGTGAGTATATAAATTAATTAATTAAATTTTAAATTTAATTCAACTAATTATATAGTTTACTTAGATTAGTTTTAGAGTTCAACTAATTATGCGGATGTTTTTGAAAAAAATGTTTGCATGACAAAATCTGATAATTTTTTTAATAAACGCAGTTATTTAAAAAATTTTATGATAAAATAATATATACCATCTTATATTTGTTATATTATTTGAATATTTAATTTTTACGCAAATTCAGTGCATGTTAATTTATGACACCAATTTCAGTAAACAATTCTCCTACCTGAAAGGGTTAGAATATATTAATATTAATTGTATTAAGCTGTTTTCGAAGAGAACCGTTCTGGGCTTATTGAAATTGTCGTAATTTTAATAAATCATCACCTATAACCTGCCATGCGATGCGAGCATGCCAGAAGGCCCGTCTTATATTGTGGGCAACCTTTGGCACACGAGCGAAACGAAAGAACCAATATCTACGTTTGAATTGGACTGGACCAAAATAGAAAGCCTAGAATAGATCGATCTCACTGTAGATTGTACAATTTTTTTTTGGTTGCTGATACTATACTTTCTGATTATTTTCCTTTTTCAATTACTAGTTTTTGCTAGAAGCAGTTCTAGCAAGTCTTATTTCTGAATTTTCAATTCTTTAGATTTGCGTCTCCCTTGGCCGCGATTTATCAAAACCCTAGGTCGATCCGCCACCGCGATCGAAGCTTCTTCTTATTCTCTCTCTTTCAGGTTCGATCCGCTTAATGCTTATTTATCCAGCAAGATCTCTTTTGCCGATGATTTATTATTACGCTAGCGGATTGATTGATTGATTTATGTACAGAGGGGGAGGAGATTGAGTGATCCGTAAAAATGCAGCACATTCCGACAACGATCGAGGAACAGTTGTTTTTGAAAGCGATTAGGGAAGAAAGCCAGTGGGAGAATTTGCCCAAACGGCTTCAAGCCAATCTTAATTCTAAAGAAGAATGGCACAGAAGGTTAGTTTGGATTCTGCTGCTTACTCTTTGTTTTACTTTTGTGACTGCAGCAGTTATAAGGATCATTTAGTTTGGAGCTTTGAAGAACTTCGTTGTTTTGTTTTAGAGAGTGATTTGGGATCAATTTGCCAAACAGAGCAGATTATAACTCTTAGTTTTCTTCTTTCAAGAGGAAATACTTATTTCGTGCTTAGTATATGATTGATGGATTAGTTAATGGTATCGCAAGGGAGTTCTGTGAAAGAGTTCTGTGAAATGATGGCGTGTTCTTGCTGACGTATACATTATTCAACTACCTAGCTAACTGTAGTTGTTTACATTTTAATCATAACAAATTAATTATAAATTGAACGGGCATTGCTCTTTTATAGCCATCGCAAGAAAAAATTTTCCAACCTGCGCAGCTTAGACTTTTAGATGCTCCTATTAAGTATTAAGGTTTGTCTTCCCTAGATAAGAACTTTTGCATACATTGTTTGGTTAGATGATTTGATGGATCCTCTGAGCATTAAGGTATTACCATGTTCGTATAGAACTTGTTTTGCAATAGTCATCTGTAATTTGGATGCTCTTGTTGTTTAGCCTTCTATCGTGAAGGAAAATGTGCTTCTTAGGTTTTGTAAATGTTTCTTTCTGGCTGTTCTTTAAATAAAATTAAATTGGTTTGGATGCTTACATTTTTGAAACCTATTTCATGACAGTAGCTCTACAGACTATTGAATACATTGTTTTTTTTTTTTTCTCAGTTTTCACGTGCTATTGCTAATGAAATTTCGTTTTCTCTCTTAAGCATGCACATAATGATTTTAGATTGTTTCTTACTTTTGGTTCCAGCTTGAAACTGATGCACTCTTGGGTTTAGTTTTCTATTGCTTGATCTTATCCTTTCTCTTGGTAACTTCTTTTAGGATTATTGAGCACTGTATCAAGAAAAGGCTCCCATGGAACACTTGTTTTGCTCGCAAAGTGTGCAAAGAAAGTGAATATTATGAAGATATGATGCGTTACTTGCGAAAGAATCTAGCGGTGCGTGTTAAAGAAAGAGTTTTGAACTTTCTTTTTATTTCACTTAGTATGTTTTGTTCTTTAATATGTTTTTAGAAAAGCCTTTGTTCTCATATGATCAATATTGTTGTTTGACAATGATAAAGGAATACTTTTTCAACTCTCAATATGAATCTTGAATAAAAATCGTTGTTGTTGTTTTCCCCCCTTTTGAAGTAGAAGCAGAACTATCATATTAAGAAACTGCATTTAAGTGCATTTGTGCAGTACGAGCTATGTTTCTGATCATGTAGAATGGCTTCTATAGTTTGACTGCTTGAATTCATTATAAAAACTATTCCCATCAGTTATAGTTTGTATAAAATGTTGAACGACTCTGCCCTTCAGTTTTTCTCCTTTATAAAGTTCTAGTGGTCTTTGCAGTTCACTGATTGAATTTCTTAATTGTAGTTATTCCCTTACCACCTTGCGGAGTATGTTTGCCGTGTAATGAGGGTCTCTCCTTTCCGATATTACTGTGATATGATATTTGAGGTTATGAAAAGTGGTAATTGCTCCCTCCTATTCTTTTTTCTCCTGCAACTTCCTTTTTATCTAATGATATGATGATGATGATGATGGAAGAAAGTTCTGGCTGAAGATAGCTGCTTGATCTGCTGAGAAATCTCATATATTGCATCTTGCTAGGGCTATGATTTTTTTTTTAATCTGTTTGTATTTCAAAGATTTCGATTCATATTAAGCATATCATTGAACTCTTGATTCACATTATGGAATTGCTAATTCTTAAATTACCCTATATTGTTATAGTTTGAAGTTGAGTAAATTTTTATTTATTCAAAAAATAATATTAATAAATCATTATTGATTGGCAGGGGCTGGTATTTGATTAAGATTAATTGTTTCTAGGTGTACGTAGGGACTTGAATGCATCTACTTTTATCAGCATAGATGCTTGAATTATTCGCAGCTAGAGATGATTTAAATACATTAGAAATGTAGTTTTCCCTTTTCTGCCCTTTGCCTCCAATTTTTATGGTAGAAAGTAGCATTAATTAAGAATGATGGTGGCTATTCATTTGCGTGCATGTTTTTGAGGGTTCTAGAATGATCCTGGTAATCTCAGAGAAGACATCTTCAACATCTTTTTTTAGTTGACTGAACAGATTTCACCATATCCTGTAAACATAACTCCTGATGTATGCCTTCTTCAACCAGTAATCCACTCTTATTTAAGATGTTTCTTCTGGTGCTTCTAGTGCTATATGCTTACTGCCTTATAAATATTAATATATGACAATTCGTAGTGTAAATTTATGCATTCTGTCTATAGGTTTCATTGTTCTTGAAATTATATTAGGTGTTATGAAATCAGTCTCTAACATCTCGATTTCGATTTGTCTTGTGTATGGATTTACAATTCATAATACATTTGACTTGTTCTCATTGAGGTTTTTATTGGATTGGTTGATCAATCCTATAGCATTGAATATGTACATTTTGTTTTGTATGTGTGCATTTATGCAGATTTTAGTGTCGTATTGACCTTGCAGCTATGGTTACTGCTTTATGAATCAGTGTTGGCTTCATATTAGATACGTACTGACCATTTCCTGGCGTTTCTTTTTGTTTGACAGAGCAACCTTATGATAGCATCCCGAATTTCAGTGCCGCTGATGCCTTGAGACTTACAGGAATTGGGAGAAATGAATTTATTGATATTATGAACAAATGCAGGTCTAAGGTACTGGATCAACTTTTGCTTACTAATTCATGTGTGTAACTATTTGCTGGTGAGCACCATTATGGTTGCTTCTGCTTGTCCAAGTGATCCAGGTCTAATGCATCCACTTGTACACTGACTAATAGTTATCATCAAGCTTGGTAATGTGGCAGTTGTAAAATAATCATTCTTCTATACTTCTTTTTGTAGGCAGATTTACAAATAATTTTTTTGGGGCTGCATTATCTCATTGCCTTGATGTTTAAAGCAATACTAGACCAGAGAACAGAGTTAGAACCCCTTACTTTGACTTCATTTCTCTTTACTTGCAAAATATAGAGGCAATAATAGCATTATTTTAATCTTTAACGTCTCACTGATTTAGTACAGATTGGGGTTGTTTTACAAACTATCTAAGATCTAATAATTCCCCCTTTGAATCTTTGGATGTAGATATGTTTGATGAACTTTTCATTATTTTGGTCATGCCCTAAGAAACCATTCTACTAGACATAGTAATATAAGTTGCTTGTGTTTACCCTGTAAACTTTTGAGGGCACCATGTGCCCTACATTATGCAAACTAGATTATATTTATAAATCCGGTATAGTAGCATTGTTATCATCTAACCTATTGTTTGCTTATCTGGAGCTATCCAGAAAATTATGTGGAAGCTCAACAAGTCAATTGCAAAAGAGTTGTTACCTACCCAACCTGTGGACTTTCAAATTGAACCTTGGTGGGGAATTTGTCTCGTTAACTTTACCCTTGAAGAGTTTAAGGTAAGGTTTCAGATGGTCCTTTGTCTTATTATCTAAAGAGTGTCATTAGATTAGCTTGATATTATGCCCTGTTCCGATACATATTCTTATCTTTATTGGTGTAATCTGCATCTTCACAGTTCTTTGTTTCTTTTTTAGAAACTTTCAGAAGAAGAAATGGGAACAATAGATAAAATCTGCAAGGAAGAAGCTAATGCATTTATCCTGTTTGATCCTGACATTGTAAAAGGTCTTTATCGACGGGGATTGGTCTATTTTGATGTTCCTGTCTATCCAGATGACCGGTTTAAAGGTTAGCTGTTTGCTTTAAGACTTTCTGACAAGTTAGGATCACTACATTTATCCATCTTCACCTCTTCATTAAAGGAATAATATGTTGAAATGCTTTAGCTTGCAAGTGCTTAAAAAAAGACTCACTTTTCTGCTAGTTACTCAAAATTTATCTTTTATGCATGTACGTTAGGAACATTCATGAGTTTTTTCTTTGTGAATTAATACACTTTACGTGAGTGACCATTAAAGTAGGCTGTTCTATTACAGGCACAAACAATTTACATCAAAAGATAATCTCTCAACGCTTTTCAATTCTGAGAATTTTCTTCCTGTTTCAGAAAAAGCATCTTCTCTTCTTTGAAACTGCACTTGGTTTAGGAAGATGTTCTTAATGCTGTTACTCCTTGTCTTTATAGTTATGGATTGCTGTGACTACTCCATTTGAATTTTTTTTTTTTTTTAATTTACCTTTGACATTGAAATCCCTTTGTGTTTGGCTTTCATATTGGTATCTTTGTGGGTGTTAGCTGGTGGTAATTTGAAAACTGAACTTTGCATTTCTTTGGGGCCAGAACAACTGAAATATAATCAGCGCTTTGACTTGTTTTGATTGCTTAACCTTATTGAAAAGTAAATTCCTACTTAACTTTCATATTAAGAAATTCTTAAGCTTTTCCTCTGTTTTTTTTTTTTTTAAATTTTTCGCGTGCCTTGACTTGTGACCTTGTCCTAAATAATTGCACCAACAGTCTAACTGGTTAGGAGAGAAATAGATAATCAACAGATTCTCATCTTGGAGTGATAGCATATAACTCTCCATTGTACAGAGCAGTCCTCGTGTGCTTTTTCCCCCTTCTTCCTTAATCTTTACCATGGCGAGTATTTTTGAAATAAGAACAATTCTATTGGAATAGAAAGTAGAAGAAAGAACGTGGTGTCAAGAGACCATCTTGGCCAGCCCTAATCACTAGAAATCCTTTACTGATTGAAGAGACAGATAGAAAGACATCCTATTGCATTGATCAGGAATCAGGGGTGTTTGCAGTGACTGAGGGGTCTGAAGACCTGGAAATGAATTATTTACTAGCCAAGCATTCTTCTTGGTGCTCTGTATTTTTTCGCTAAAAAATATATGACTTTGAAGGATACAATTTCTTTTAAAATCTCTTTTTTCTTTAAGATGCTCTCTGCCTAGCTGTTTACTTCTTTGCAAGTTGTCTAGCGTTTAATAGATCTTCCCGCTGCGTAAATGTGTTTTGAATTTGGTGATAAAATGACAAGGTAATTGACCACCTCTGTTTGAGTCCTCTTTGGGTTTGTGAATCAAGTTATTAAGACTATTGTAGTTCAGTTTCTAGGCTTGAGGGGTTCATTTCAAACAAGGAGCAGTCTTATGAGGATCCTATTGAGGAGTAAGTTATTCTTTGATCTTTGGTTCATTTCAATGTCCTTTATTAGTGGCACAACTTGGATTTTTAATGCCAGTAACTGCACTATTCAGGTTGCTATATGCAGTTTTTGTTGTTTCAAGTGAGAATGCTACTGTTGCTGAGCTAGCATCAACCTTACAAGCAGATCTTAGTCAACTGCAGGCTGCTGCATCCTTTGTTTGTCGGTTGGGATGGGCAATAAAAGTATTTGATCCGGCATCTGTGCTTCGAGAAAACACAAGCATACCTCCTCATGGTGTCAGCCTTACAGATGAAGAAGAAATCTGTCACCCTAGTTCATCATCAGCAAATATTTCGACTGATGGTGAGGCTTGTCGGCAAGGAGATTTTTGGGGGACAGAAACCTGTGGGCCTCGTTCTAGCAATGCCAGGGTTGCTTTTGTTGTTGATGCTAACATAACATCTTATCTTATGATGGGCTCTGTTTCACCAGGTTAGTTACCTTTTCTCTTTACCCTTTTGAATGTCTGGTTTATATGTGCCAGTCCCAAATATTGTTTTTCTGTTGGACATCATAACCATAAATGTATAAAAAGAATGCACAAAATAAGCTCATTTTTTAACTTTTGAAAGTTAAAAAGTTGTTTCTTTTGAACTGCCCAACTTCAGCTTTCTAGACTGGAGAAGGTACTCCAAGCTAGTCCAAGAAAAACTAACTGTTATTCCATGGTGGTGGCATTAGTGGGGAGGAATAGGGATATTCTAGTTTGCATGTGATGACGATTAGACAAGTTCCAGTATTGTGTTTAATAATTTGTTATGGTTTTTATCTATATCATCTGCATCTGCCTCTGCCTCTGCATCTGCATGTACATTTACTTGCTGTTGCCTCTTCTCTGACATAATTTGCATGTCCTCTTACTGGATTCTTTGCAGGATTGAAATCTCATGCTGTGACGTTATATGAAGCAGGGAAATTAGGCCATGCTAGCATTGCAGATCTTTGCAAAGACCTGAGCACGTTGGAGGGAACAAAATTTGAGGGAGAGTTGCAGGAATTTGCAAATCATGCATTTAGTCTCCGCTGTGTCTTGGAGTGTCTACTATCAGGTGGAGTTGCTACTGATAATAGAGCTGTGGAAATTGCTGATAGAGTGGGAGTGTCAGCTTCAGGCTATGATGAGTCTACTCTGATAGCTGACACTTCATTAACTGGTGTATCAGATCAATCTGCTACTAATGAAACTGAAATAAACACTAGTGATAACAATAATTTAGAAGCATCACAGGAAGATTCTGTTGTGGATGACTCTGTACCTGAAACCAGTGGTGATTACAGATCGGCTACCTTATCAGAAGATCGTAAGCTCTTGAGTGGGGTTTCCAAGTCGGATCTGGATGCCCAGAATGATGAGAAAATGATACAGATGGAAGTGGCTGAAACGGGAAAAGAAACTTCAATGAGGAAAAAGAAATATCAATTGGATATCCTCCGCTGTGAAAGCTTGGCTGCTCTGCCTAAGGCAACCTTAGATCGGCTATTTCTTCGTGACTATGATATTATTGTGTCTATGATTCCTCTTCCACATTCATCCGTTCTTCCTGGACCAACAGGTCCTATTCATTTTGGCCCTCCCTCTCACTCATCTATGACACCATGGATGAAATTGGTGCTATATTCAACAGTGGCTAAGGGGCCTTTATCGGTTGTTCTGATGAAAGGACAATGCCTGCGCTTGTTGCCTGCACCATTAGCTGGCTGTGAGAAAGCTCTTATATGGTCTTGGGATGATTCAACAATTGGAGGCTTAGGTGGAAAGTTCGAAGGAAATTTAGTTAAGGGAAGTGTACTTTTACACTGTTTGAATTCGCTTCTCAAATACTCTGCTGTTATAGTACAACCCTTCAGCAGATATGACCTTGATGGTTCTGGAAAAGTTGTTACAGTTGACATACCCTTACCCCTTAAGAATTCTGATGGCTCAGTTGCTCATGTAGGGGAGGAGCTAGGACTATGTGCACAGGAATGTTCAAAATTGAATGAATTATTAAATGATTTGGCTCAAAAGATAGAGTTATGGACAGTTGGTTACATTCGCGTGCTAAAACTTTTTAAAGAAAGAGAATTGAACAATTTTGGCCCCAATGAGGAGAAGTATGAATGGGTTCCACTTACTGTTGAATTTGGGATGCCACTTTTCAGCCCTAAATTATGCAAAAATATATGTGAAAGGATTGTCTCGTCTCAGTTACTTCAAGCAGATTCACTTAGTGAGCATCATGATTCGATGCAAAGCATTCGTAAAAGGTTGCGTGATGTTTGTGCGGAGTATCAAGCAACAGGGCCTGCAGCTAAACTTCTTTACCAAAAGGAGCAGCAAAAGGATCATTCAAAGGAGTTGAAGCAATCAAAGCAACTCATGAACTATGCTAGTGGGAGGTGGAATCCACTGCTAGACCCTTCTTCTCCCATTTCTGGAGCGTCTAGTGAGCATCAAAGATTAAAACTTGCCAGTCGACGGCGTTGTCAGACTGAAGTTTTGAGCTTCGATGGTAGCATTCTTAGGTCTGTCATATCAGCCTACTTACTTTTTTCTTCCTCTTAGTGTTTTCTTCTTATTGTAGTGTTTGGTTGTGTATTATTTACTCGTAGTTTTGAACGATATTTGCAGAGCATATGCCCTAACTCCTGCATATGAAGCTGCCGCAAGACCTGCTGAAGATTCCACCCCAGTAACCGCAACAAAAGTTGATGCTGATGACACTGACAGCAATGAAGTAATCCTTCCCGGTGTTAACCTTCTTTTTGATGGTGCTGAGCTGCATCCCTTCGATATAGCTGCTTGCCTGCAGGCTCGCCAGCCAATTTCCTTAATAGCAGAGGCAGCTTCAGCCTCCACATCTTTTGCAATTAAATAGGTCTGTCTTATGAATACGAGAAGTGTGGATTGAATATTTTGTCTGTGTACTGACAAATGGAAGTTATTGTGTCCTTCATACTGCATTATTCTGGTTATCTGGTTCATCTGCTTCCTCATTGATGTCATTCTATGGATGTGATATAGCAATTTCAAAGGTAAATATCAAGATTTTTTTTTCTCATAATATGCTACTTATTTGTTTTATTGATTTCGTAAATTTCTAGATATCCCAAATATTTTGTACCATTTCTTACCATGCATAGCTACTTAGCTGCCTGAGGACTGCTATTGGTTTGGTGCTGAACGCAAAGAAGTTAACCGAGGGGTTAACTTGTTGCCTTCTATTATCTATGGAGCTTAATTGTAGTATTTTAGTGTTTATTTGGTATTCTAAATTTATACCAGGGTTTAGGATCTTAGTTTTTATGGGTTGAGTTGTTCTAAGTCTAATTCTTTTAGGATGAGCGATGAGGATTGCTTGGAGTTTATATAACTCAATATACTCTTTCCATTGACAGAATTATGAGAGATATTTTAGCACTGTTGCTATTGTCAACTGTATGATGCAATCGAGTGAGTTGGACCATTCAGATTTCGGGTTTAAACTGTGCCCCTCCTGCTTTGGTTGATGTTATTGTAAGGCAGGGTCTTTTGTAATATTTTTTTTTTGTGTCATAAATTCCTAGTCCTTCTAGTGTCAAAAAAAAAAAAAAAAAACCTTGGGAGTGACTCCGAAGGTAAACCCTTGGTATGAAGTTTAGGGATCTTTTCTTTATCCAAAATTTCCTGATTTCCTCAAGAATTTCAGATTATAAGACAACTATGAACCCTAGCCCCCCGATGTTGCTGTCCTACATCAATCGATACCCAGTGCTGATTAATATTTACTGGCATAAATGCAGATGCCTTTACATTGCTTGAAGGCCGCTTCCAGATTGCTGCAGGTTAGTATGTCCTGTGAAAGAAAAGAGAGAACACTTTACCCTTGGTTGTGATTAGTATATCGATCACTGAAATGTTATTGTTGCATATTGACTGTAAGAAGAGATAGAAAGTCAATTTTGACGTGATATATGATATATATTACATCTGCGTATGTAGGAAAACAAGATAAGTTTTAATTTTTTTTTTTTTTTTTGAAAAATGTAAACAACCAAGTTTCAGCTTTCTGCGTCAGTTACATAGTAATACATTTCAATTTTTATTTCAGAATTTTATTCTAATTCTTTTATGTCAAATAGAAGAGAACTGAAACTCTCCTGCAATGTGGAAAGAGATGAATTACACTGGACTAAGCCTGGCAATTCGTATATCAATATCGTATTTGTATATTTTATCATGTCATAATCGTGTATAAGATATTATATAATTATATAAATTTTGATATGCTAATAATTCGTATTATATAAAATCTTGAGTCATTTATGTATTTCTGTTTTTTAAATTTTTGGATAAATAAGTCACTTGTGTATTCATGTTTGTCATATTTTTAAGCACATAAACTTGCAGCGCAACCATCAACAAGCAAATGGTCTGTTGTGTCAATTAGCTTCCATATTCAACCCCATACGTTGAAAGCTAAATACAAAACTTTCTAAACGTGGTAGAAGCTTTTGATTTCAGTCATGCAAAGTTTGACATTAAAGTAGAAGGGACGTCATTAGATTTATTCTTAGGAAGGCAATGACGAGAATAAAAGGTGTGGAACAGGAGGAAACTAAGCATGTTTGCTTTGTCTTCCTGCTAGGCGATTTGTTTGAAGTTCATCTGCCGACACTATTTTATTAACAATTGACTCAATATCTGTTCAAGTAACCACCACAAATTTTTTATGGTATTAGATTTCACATTAGTTATTGTTTTAGATATTAAGATTTGAAATTTAAACTTGTTATATGTTATTTTTTAAAAATGATTATATAAATTAATTAAATATAATTTAATTTCTTAATGAAAGTTTTCGAGGTAGCGATGCAAGAAATCAATCTCGGCCAACTTTCAGCAAAATCCACTCAGATTCGAGCAGTAAATAAGCTACAAACAACATTTCCCCCAAAAAAAAAATACAAAGGAAACCCCTTGTGCACATCCCTAGCGATAACAATTATTGCCATCCAAAATTCCAGAATGAAACTTTCAGACATGAAACAGAACCTTCATTTGCAGTCAAATGAATCTGTTCTGACCTAACAGTATTATCGACTATGATGTACCCTACTCGGTTTTCCAAT
>JBBYHK010000009.1:2950089-2973364 GCA_038382065.1 Adansonia grandidieri
TAAAAGGATTTTTCAAAATTTTTAAGGTGCCAAGGCCCCCACTCCCACTACCATGCGCCCTTGATTATGAAGCTCTGATCATGCCCGCGAGAATATTTTAGTATTAAGTATTTGTTTCCTTAGAAGTATTCATTTGCACTAGTTATAATTTTTGGACAGTTTAAAAATTTTTATAAGGTTTACATTTATTTTATCTAACTATTTTATTAATATTTATATAAATTATGCACATCAAATTTTGAGTTAAATAAAAGTATCTAATTGAATGATTGACATAAAAAGTTTCATTTGTTAAAGTATATATTAATAAAAATAGTATTTACAATCAATTTAATAAAAATATCAAATTGATTTGAAATTTACATACGTAATGAAAATAATTATATCATTTAATCCAACGATTAGTTTTTTAAAACAATAAACATACATGAAGTTACAAAATGATGTAAAACTAATTAATTTTATATTAGTATAACTTATCAAATTTTAATTTTGAAATATATTTAAAAAATATTAAAATAAAATTTTTAATATTTTAATTTTAAATTTAAACTAAACTTGTCTATGAATATTCATAAACGATGGGACCCGGGACAAGATTTCTAGGTGCCAATTCAGATCCATAAAACATTTTTTGTTGGGTAAATTGTCATATGAATGCTATAAAATTATCAACTGCATCCTTATACAATAAATTAAAACAAATTTCCTTTTTGCTGAACCAAAATTTGATATTATAATATCTATATATAACCTTAAAATGTAAATGTGAAAAATTCAAGGTTTCGCCTTTTAAGTTTTAACCATTGAAATATTATATTTAAAATAAAAAATAATTATATAAATAAGGACAGAGCATTCGTTAAATTTATTATATATATCAATTTTTTTTAAAAAAATTAATTTTAAAAATTTCTTTAATTGATAAAAATGAGACAATTTCTCGTGTACGGTGGTGTACATAAGTCCGTGCGTACAAAGCAACCAAATCCTTATATAAAGCCCCCCAGTCCCACCTCTCATTCATTGAACATTCTTTACCTCTCCGTATCTCAAACCCTAATAGCTGCTTTTCAAATTATAGGTTCATTACGTTAGCTTTTTTATATTATTTTCCTTTATCATATCAATTCTTTACGGAGTTTTCCCTTCTTTTTCCTGTTTCTCGAGACGAATCCAATCTTTCTACTGGTAAAGAATAATATTGATTCTTTGATTATCTAATTTAGGGTTTTGCCAACGTAATAAAAACAAAAATAAAACTTCTTATTCTTATGAACGGTGATCTTTTTTTTATTGGTTTTTCATTTTATGAGATTTTGTTTTCCAAGGTTTGAATTTCGATCATCGGGTTGTTTTTAAATCAGATCTTCTTTTGACCTTGATTTTAGCGTTAGTTCATACAGATCTTCAAAGCATTTTTATATTGAGTTTTTGTCAGGAATTAGAGATCCTGTGTCATATATCTTGCTTGCTCTGTGTTTCTTGGTCAGTTTTTATTTATTTTAGATCTCAGTTTCTCAAGGACTCTGATTTTGTTTTTCTGGCTTTGTCTTGCCTAGATCAATAAGTTTAGTTGAGTTGGGTGAGGATTTATTTCCTTATTTATTTAAGTTGGATTCTTAATCAAGTGTAAATTATTTAACTTATAAGAATCGATTTCTGGGGTTTTCAACTGTTCATCCCTAAGAAAGAAAATACTATAGAAGCAAAGAGTATAAACTCGTCTCAGGCTTTTTCTTTCACTTAATTTTAGAATGGTTATATATGTAATAATGATGTTAAGAAATATTTTTTTTTATTTTGCCCAGAGTGAGAATTCTTTGTTCTATTAATTACCAAATTTGAAAAAATCTGCAATGGCCTCTAAAAGGATCACCAAGGAATTGAAAGACCTGCAGAAGGATCCTCCTGTTTCTTGCAGTGCAGGTTTTTAATTTTTTTTTTTCCTTTTTCTTTTTTCCTTCTGTTTTGCATTGCTTAATGTTGTTTGAAAATCGACAATATTAGTATATACATATATATATGTATATATATACATATATATATATATATATATATATATAGTTTCTTTACAGAAATTAGATAACGTGAGATATGAATTTTTGTGGCTTGTTCTTGTTTATAGGTCCTGCGGGAGATGACATGTTTCATTGGCAAGCAACCATTATGGGTCCAGCAGATAGTCCTTATGCCGGTGGGGTGTTTTTGGTCTCAATTCACTTTCCACCTGATTATCCATTCAAGCCACCGAAGGTAAAAATCTACGGAACTGATTATATCTAAATTAACCAAAGAACATAAGAATTAGTGTAAGATTGTCATCCTGCACAGTTTTGAGTTAGTAAACCTTATCCACCATGGAGGTTCAAGACCCCACCAGCGAACTATTGGATTGTAGACATTGTTTCGTCTTAGTTTATATGAATGTCAACTACTTGATTTGACAAGCTATTTTCACATTGTTGAAGGCAAGTTATGGTCAAGGAAACTATTTTATGTCTATAAGGGATTGCTGTTTCGCAATAGAGTCTTAATAATGTATTTGCACAGGTATCCTTCAAGACAAAAGTTTATCACCCCAACATCAATAGCAATGGTAGCATCTGTCTTGACATTTTGAAAGAACAGTGGAGCCCTGCCCTTACAGTTTCAAAGGTAATAAATTTCATTATTTGCCTTACAGTTTTTTCTTTCAATTTTTTGCAGCATTACATCAATGCAAATATATAGAACTTATACATGATGGAACTGTAACCATTTCAACTTTCTAAACATGCGGTCATGAACAAAATTTTGCAGGTCTTATTGTCAATATGCTCATTGCTGACAGATCCTAACCCGGATGATCCTTTGGTACCAGAAATTGCACATACATACAAGACTGATAGAGTAAAGTATGAGTCCACTGCTCGTGCCTGGACCCAGAAATATGCCATGGGTTAAGACTTCGGAGAAATTCCTGCTTTTGCCTATCCTCCATGGTCACTATGTGGAAATTATTTTAAATTTACCTCATTTATTTGAAGTGAGACATTAGGTTGTATGGTTTCTTTTTCATTTTACAAAGTAATAAAATCCATTTCTATAACCTTTGCTTCGTATTCTTGTTTAACATGCGACAATAATGAAACATTTTTCATTATGATAAATTCAAGCTTCCATCGATTTGACATTCGCCAAAACCACGCGGTTGAATCAAACTCTCTTCCCACGAATCTTTCCTTCTTCCTCTTCTCTTCTCGACTCCGCTGTGCATGCCAACAGAAAGGCTAATACCAAACACCTCAATACAAAGAAGATGAATAAAATGAGCCTATCTTCTTATTCTGTTACCTCTCAACTTCCTTTTTTACCCTCGGCTCCTCCATCCTACCTTCATCCGCAACTCAATCATGGCCCTCTTCCTTTTCCGCTTTCTCCCTTCATTTCTCCAGGTTCCTCCAACTCTGTCCTCACTACCATCACATATGCTGGTGGAGTTCCTATTTGGACAGCAGGAGGCGGAGCCACCGTTGATTTTAGTGGTGTGCTCTGTTTACTCTCCAATGGAACACTTCGTCTTATCAAGGGCTGGCGCTGTTGGCTGGGATGGCACGGCCAACCAGGGTGTTTCCTTTTCTTCCTTGGAAGACTCAGGAGAACTTCGGCCACTGCGCAATGGCAGTACTATAGAGTCTGGTCTTCGTTTGATAAACCAACGGATATGATCGTTCAGGGACAGAATTCCGCTGCTGGGATTTTTTTTATCAAAGAAAGAAAAATAAATTCTATAATATAATGCAGATAAGAACAGAACAAGGTTCAGATTGCACCAGAAAAACAACATGTTCTGGTAAATATAAAACGACTGCTGTAGGTGTAGTTGTTAAGACATATCACCTAATATTTAGCAAGATTACAACATCAAGATTTCATTACCTAACATAGTACAAACGATAGTTTCAACTAAATCATGCTAACAGATTTCAACCACACTGTCAAGCTAGCAAATGTGATAGTATTGCGAAAAAAAAAAAACGAAAATCAAAATTATCCTTATACCTAAGAAAATTCACCAATATCTAATAGGGGAATTCTAAAATCTGGGCTTTATTCCTTTTCTCTTCAAAGGTAGGAAATTTAAGGAGATTGGAAGAATGGAAATTTGAAAGAGGAGAAACGTGAGAAGATGAAAAAAATATATACGTGTATTTTCGTTGGCTTGTTTGATAAGAAAAATGGAAAATTAAGTGCACTTCTTTCTATAGCCCGATAAAGATGGAACGTGAAAAAAAAAATAGATTTACCGTTTGCCCTTGGAAACATATTTTATTGACATTTACAAGGAAAATTAATTATCTTAATACAGTGGATTTATAAAAATAAATTATGTTTGGATAAATTTTCCCTTCTACCATACATCTAAAGACATTAACGGATAGGGTCAAATCATGACCTAAAATTTTTTTATTCAAAAATTTATATTATTATTTAAAATAATATTAAAAAATATTATTATATTAATAATTATAATTAAATTTTAATAAAAATATTTTTTATTATTTAAATAATAATTTGAGTTGAGCTGACTTATATTTTTTAAAAAATTTATCTATATTCAATCTAATACGAGTTAAACTTATCGAATCGAATAGATTGTCAAACCCATAAATAGATCTACACAACATCTAATCTAAGCAATTAAATTATATATATTAAATTTATTAATACATCAAAATACATTGAAAAAGAGAAATGAATTAAATTAGCGTTGCTTATGAAAATATGATAATTTTCTCAAGTTAATTATATAAACCTGAAGCATTAAGAAATCCAACTCTCAATATTTCCAAGCCTATACGTAGGAACACGATATAAAACAATACGATATTTGTCGGAATATAAAAGCCCTCTGACAAACAAGCACAATTGCAAAGACTGCTCAAACAAATTAAACCAAGCTCCAAAATAAGCAAGTATTTCCTTGAATGTTAAACAATTGCATGAAATTTATAAAACTTTCAAGAGCTATTTTCTCTACGTATCATTTTCAGAAATAGCTTTTTACGTTGCTACATTGGAACTCCAAAGAAGGCTTTTCGGTTTGTTAATTCTGATTCAGAAATAAAATTAAATCAAGTTGGAGATGATTTGGGACATCAATCTTCAGTAATTCATCAAATAACTCAGCTTCACAATAATAATGTGACCTTCCTTTTTTTATCAATAGCCAGTCCTTTTTCAGCAATTTGTATAACCTTTTCTGCAACGGCATTTCCCTTTTTTTTACTCTTGCCACGTTGCTAATTGCATCGCCTAGGACTTTAATTTGCTTTTCAAACAAGTCTTACATACGACCTTTCCTTTTGATTGCTTTGCAATAGAATTTCAAATACCTTGCCATATCCTATGTGTTGAGTGTCTTAAATTTTGTGATCTACTTCAAATTATGATCTGACTCGAAACTGTGAGAGTTTGACCCGAAAGAAAAAAAATGGAGGTGTGTGGTGGAAGGTTTTACTTGTTTTCTTTGTAATTGGAGCAACCCTAATAGGTTTGGTGATAATATTTATGCTACTCTAGGGTTTTTTCTTGTATCATTATATCAGTTCTTCAAAAGAAATAAGAAATCTCATTCTTTGCTTGTGGACGTAGGTTACATTGATCGAACCACATAAATCTTTTGCATTCTTGATTTTTCTTATTTTAATCTCTTTATTTTATTGCATTTTTTCACAAGTGGCATCAAAACTAGTTACCTAGGGTTTTTATTCGAATCTGGGTATCTTGGGCAATTCTGTTTTGCTATTAAAGATGTCATCTCACAAATTCGAATTTGAAAAATTCAATGGATTGAATGATTTCACTCTGTGGAAGGTAAAGATGAAGGCTGTTCTTGTTTAAAAAAGATGTGCGACGGCGCCAAAAGGAGAAGAAAAATTGCATGCGAATTTGAAGGTGGAGGAAAAGAATGGGTTATGGCAAAGGTGCATAGTGCGATTCTGCTGAGCCTAACTAAGGAAATCTTGAGAGAGGTGTTGCAGAAATGATTATTGCAGGGTTATCGAACAAGTTGGAAAGCAAGTATAAAAAAAAAATCCCTAACCAACAGATTATATCAGAAGCAGCATTTATATACCTCTCGAATGACAGAAAATATGTAGGTAAAAGATCATCTGGACAATTTGAATCGAATTATTTTAGATCTACAAGGTGTTGAGGTTAAAACAGATGATGAAGATCAAGCTGTCATTCTTTTATGTTTCTTGCTGAGTTTATATGAGAATTTTGTTGATACTATGCTATATCGTAGAGACAGTATTTCTGTTAGCGATGTGAAAGATGCAATGCAGTACAAAGAATTGAAGAGAAAAGTCTCTAGCTCTAATAAAGACAGTGCAGAAGTGGGTTTGATTATTAGAAGAGGCAAGAACAAAAAAGAAGATGGTGGCAGCAGAGGTAAGTCACGTTCAAAATCGAGGCCTGGTAAACTTTCATGTTATCATTGCAAAGAAAATGGCACCCTAAAGAAGGACTGTCCACAGCGAAAGAAGGGAAACGAAAAGAATGAATCAACTAGCAATGGTAGAACTGCTGTAGTGCAAAAAGCTCAGCTGTGGTTAAAGATAGTTCTGATGAATCAGGAGGCAGTGATGTCTTGACTATTAGTACTTCAGGTTCTGCAAATACTTAGGTCTTGGACACTGATGCATCTTATCACATGAATTTCTCAAAAAAATTATCTACTTCTTTTAAGGAGTGGAATAGCAGTGTTAAGTTGGGTGATGATGAGGAGCTTATTATCAAGGGCAATGGTTTTGTGCAGACTAAGATGTATAATAGGATAGTCATAACATTTGATGCTTGGTATGTTCCTGATCTTTGCAAGAATTTGATCTCTATAAGAACCTTAGCTAAACAAGGATACAATTTTTTTTGGTGTATGTGAGCAAATAAGAGTCCCAAAAGGTGTTTTGGTCATGATGAATAGTAAATTATAGTACAGAATTTACATTTTGATAGGCAATTCAATGATGGGAACAGTGGCAGTATCTTACTCCTTAAAGCAACATGATGATTGTATAGAGTTATTGCATCATAGATTGGGTCATATGAGCGAGAAGGGGCTTATAGTATTGAGCAAATAAAGATTGTTAGGTGGAGTTGAAACAGGAAAACTAATATTTTATGAATCATGTGTTATGGGCAAACAGAGTAGAGTTGGGTGAAATTTAGTTTTAGCAAGCATACTTCTACTGGTATCCTTGAGTATATTCATTCAGATTTGTAGGGTCTTTCTCCGGTTGAATCTCATGGTGGGTGCAGGTGTTTTGTTACTTTCATTGATGATTACTCCAGAAAAGTTTGTGTATATTTTATGAAGTCAAAGATGAGATGTTTGGGCGGTTCAAAGAGTGGAAGACTATGGTTGAAAAACAAATTAGAAAATAATTCAAGTCACTCAGAACGAACAATGGTTTGGAATTCTATAATGCACTATTTGATAAGTTCTGCAAGAAAGAAGGTATAGTGAGGTATCACACTATTAGATGCGCACAACAATAAAATAAGGTTGTAGAATGCGTGAACCAAACATTATTGCAGTGTGCTCAATGCATGCGATTAAATGCTGGTCTCTTAAAGCAATTCTAGGCTGAAGCATTAATATTGCTTGTTATATGGTGAATAAATCTCGATCAACAACAATTAATTTAAAAACTCCTCAAGAGGTATGGTTTGGTAAACACTCCAATTATTCTGGTTTGCACATATTCGGTTGTCTTGCTTATGCTTATGTTAATGATGGTAAATTGGAGCCAAGGGCAATGAAATGCATATTTCTAGGGTATGTAACTGGAGTTAAAGGGTATATATTATGGTACTAAGAAGGGTAGAACTCCAAAATTTATTATTAGTAGAGAAGTTACTTTTGATGAATCTGCTAAGTTTGGCCAGAGAAAGGAGCTTGATAATCTTGCAACTAACAAAAATCATGGTGCTAACTGAAAGATGGAGTTTAAGATTGAAGCTCCAAAGAGGATGACCACAAATCCTGAAGAACAACCAAGAGAAGACGAATAATCACAAAGTATAATAGCAAGGAGACCAAGAAGGGAAATTAGAAAACCTCTAAGGTATGTAGACTTTGCTGAGGTTGTTGATACTAATCCTATTGCTTATGCCTTGGCAGTTGTAGAGAACATTATTTTTGATGAACCAAGGTCATATAAAGAGGCAACTCAAAGTAAAGAAGCATTAGAACGGTTGATTGCCATGAATGAGAAAATGCAGTCTCTTGCAAAGAATAATACATGGGACCTAGTACCATTACCAAGGGGTGTGAAACCAATAAGATGCAAATGGGTATTTAAGAAGAAGTAAAGTATCCCTAGAGTTAAACCAACTAGGTTCAAGGCAAGGCTTATGGCAAAGGGTTTTTCACAGAAAAAGAGAATTGATTATCATGAAGTATTCTCACCAGTTGTGAAGCATAAGACAATTCGGGTTCTAGCCATGGTAAGTACATTAGATCTAGAGTTGGAATAACTTAATGTGAAAACTGCATTCTTGCATGGGAATCTAGAGAAGCAAATTTATATGTCACAGCTTAAAGGGTTTCTTGATTCTAGAAAGAAAGATCATGTGTGTTTGCTAAGAAATCCTTCTAGGTTAAAACAGTCTCTAACGCAATGGTATAAGAGGTTTGATGCATTTATGGTTTCTCATGATTTTATGCGCAACCAGTTTGATAATTGTGTTTACTCTAGAAAGCTACTAGATGGTTCCTTTATATTTCATTGCTACATTTGGATGACATGTTGATTGTAGCTAAGAGCAAGGCTAAAATTAACAGTTTGAAGATTTGTTAAGGAGTAAGTTTGAAATAAAGGATTTGAGTGCAGCGAAGAAAATTTTGGATATGGAGATTTAAAGAGATAGAAGAGTATGATTGTTGTATGTATCTCAGTAGAAGTATATTGAAAAGTTACTGTGGGTTTTTCAAATGGATCATTTTAAGCCAATTAATACTCTTTTGGCAGCATAGTTTAAACTTACCTAGTACAGGTGAAGAAAAATATTACATGAGTAGAGTTTCTTACTTGAGCGCAGTTGGCAGCTTGATGTATGCTGTGGTTTGTACTAGGCCAGATTTAGCTTATGCAGTTAGTATGGTAGGAAGGTTTATGAGTAATCCTGGGAAAGCTCACTGGAAGGCAGTTAAATGGATTATGCGATCCTTGAAAGGTACGACTAATGTTTGTTTGGTTTGTGGTACTAATGGTTCTACTAGTGGTCTTGTTAGTTATACAGATTCTGACTATGGTGGAGATCTTATGAAAAGAAGATCCCTGACATGTTTTATCTTCACTTTGTATGGATGTGCCATCAGTTGGAATACAACACTTCAGTCTATAATTGCTTTATCTACCACTGAAGCAGAATACATGTCATTGACAAAAGGGGTTAAGAAAGATATACGGTTGCATGGTCTTGTCGATAGTTTAGGCTTGAATGTTCAAAGGCCAGTCATTTGTTGTGATGGTTAAAGTGCATTGAACTTGGCTAAGAATCTAGTTCATCATAAAAGATTAAAGCATATTGATGTCAGGTTGAATTTTATTCAGGATGTAATTGAAGAAAAGTTATTCTGCATAGAGAAGATAGCCATAGTAGATAATCTAGCAGATATGTTAACAAAATCATTGCCTGCAGAGAAGTTTAAGCATAGCATAAGGCTTATTGGGGCATGATGGTAGGGAGATATTCTTGGTTTTGAAGGCTTGGAAATTCAAGTCAAGGTAGAGAAATGTTAAGTGCTTTGAATTTTGTGATCTGCTTCGAATTATGACCCGACCCGAAATTGTGGGAGCTCGACCCGAAAGGAGAAAAAATGAAGGTTTGTGACCCAAGCCCAAAACCCACCACTAACCTCGTTGGGAGGTGCAAAGGGCACCCTCATGGTATGGTTTGACATATTTTCTTTGTAATTGGAGCAACCTGAACCGGTTTGGTGATAGTATTTATGCGACTCTAGGATATTTTCTTGTATCATTATATTAGTTCTTCAAAAGAACTCTCCCCGCCCATAGACGTAGGTCATATTGACCGAATCACATCAATCTTATGTGTTTTTGATTTTTTTTTTTACTTTAATCTTATTATTTTATTAAGTTTTTGTGTGACACTGTGATTGATAAACATATATAATGGCATACTAAACTAGAGCACAGATAGCGTTATTACAAATTGGATTACCCAAGTTCAACCAATGCTATCTAGACTTTAGTTGTTGATACATATAATATAGTCACTTATAAAAGCTGTTCAGATATTAAATTCAGGATGCTGCTTTGTCCTTTATATTATCAACGTGATCAAACTCAAGTTGTTGCTTTTTAAAATAATAATACCCATCACTGCTAAAAGAATAAAGCATTTGTGTTTAATTATACTCTATGTATGAGTGAGATATGACAAAGCTTTATAATTGATTAATATTACAAACAAAGCCCAAGCACGCATTTTCATCACGACTTAGAATATATACCATTCAAGAAAAATCAGGAAATAAGGTCAATAGTACACCAATCTACAACAGAATTTGATACGAATGTGGGGGATGATGGTTTATAGTTTATCTCTAAATCAACTAAAGTTCAATCAGCATTACTTTCTTTTGTAGATCACTGATGAATTCTTTATTTTGCACTAGAAGCTCCCTTAACATTAGCTCTATCTTTCGAAAAGAGCTTATATAATTTTCCATAGGCATGAATCTTGGTGTATCACCATCTTACAGCTTTAAGATTTTCCTAAAAACAAGAATTGAGATGCAAAGTTTAAACATTTCAATAAAGCTGCTGAATATATGTATATATTATATTATATTATACATTTCTTTAACATGGGAAATATGAAACAAAACTCTTTATTTATCCAAAGCAGAAGAAGGAAAGAAACTAGATATTAAGAATTAAGCATACATGAAAGAATTCTCTCATAGGAAATCAACATAAATGATAAGCCTAACACTTTTCATTAAACTCTTCTTCGATAAATTAACGTTATCAATTAGACACTTATAGGCATGTAGCTACTTCTAATGTGAGAAATGCAAAGAAACTTGGTAACAAAATAAGTAATATACTAACCTCTAGATCAGCCTCTGACATTTCAGCCTTGGCTTCGAAAACTTGTCACCAAATTCCATTCAAAGCTACTCAAACAACCAAACAATTCAAAACATTTAGTATAATTTTCCTTGAGAGTTTTCACATGATTTTTCAAATGATTTTTATCAAATAGAAAACTAATTTTTCTTGTACATATTTTCACTATGTTGGCAGAAGCATAAGCTGTATATGTGTCATCAACTTTGTTTTTATTCAATTGTTCCTCCAGCATTGCATATATATATGTATCATCCATATCTCTTGTCCTTTTGAGATTAACTTTTTTAACCTCGTTAATGCTTTCACTAGTTTTAAATTTCTTAACCATAAAGTGCAAATGAACAAGTAGAGTATTAACTGACCATACAAAATCTCAGAATAGCTTTAATGTTTTTTGCTTTAGCCTTTATGTAAAAGCTTTTTCTTAAATGCTTGATTCATCAAAACAATTAATACTACAGGCATGACCTCTTAAACTTCAGTTCAACATGTTGTTAGAGACCATGCAAGAAATAAAAGAAAAAAAATGGGGTGCTTGTATTATGCCTCATAAGAAGGAATGCAGAAGTTTAATTATTGTTTTTTTTCCTAGCCAAGGAATCAATTAAATATTACAGAAAATAGATCCACTAAAAACTCTCCTTGCTAGATTTTGCTTTTATATGTCATTATGATTCCTACATTTAAGTGGGTTTTATGGAGAAAAATCATATTATGTAATTGTAATTCTATACTCTCAGGCCAAGTACCTAATGAGAGAGGATATCGGGTTTCTAAAATTTTTCTTAAATCTACTCTATTTTTTATGCCTCACTGGAAAATCAAAATTTTCTTTCATATCGTTGCAAAAACGCAGTCTCCTTGGCCTCTTGGATGGCTATAGGAGGATCTTCTACATTATAAAATCCATGAGGCATGCATGGGTAGAACAGTTAAAGGTAGGGGAAGAATCAATAGGGTGTTTAGAATTGGAAATGAGATAAGGCAAAACCAGAGGATAAAGTCACTAAGGTATGTGCTTGTCATGGGTGGCACGGTCCGTGGGTTGAAATGTTAAAACTTGATGGCAAATGAGAGGGTTTGGAGGAAGGTTTTCATCCATCGAGTATAGAGTGAGTGGTCTGGGTAGAATTTATTTTCATGATGAAATATTCAAACATAAATAAATTACATTACTCATCAACTTTTTTATAGATATAATCTTAATTTTTTTTATTTCTCGTTTTATGCTATTTCAGGATTAATTCTTGAACTATGCCTTTTTTTTCATGTTTAGAACTTGCCCACTAGTCTGAACATGGTCTAAACTGAAGATAGGAACTCGCCCTTTTAGTGGGCGAGTTTCCAACATAAAAGAACAGAACTCGCTCACTAAGGGGATGAGTTCCTTTTTTGTTTTTTAGAGGGGGTGAGCTCTAAACATATAATATTTTTTTACATCTTGGTGGATTATTTGTTTAGATCGATTATCTATTTCTTAAATTTGGTTAATTGTAGCTAAATTTAATGTCATCCTAGGCCTATATTCAAATAAACATTATATATTTTCAACTTTTAATATGATGATAATGATTTATATTGATGCCTTAAGGTTATTACAGGTTTAGGGTACATTGTGTGAGTACATTGCATTCAGTAGGGGTATTTAGATATACCAACATTTGAAAATTAAATATAAATATTTAATCAACTCGAATTTACATATCAGTATTAAATTTTACATTAACACATCATTTACTAGCATTATCATTGATGTGAACTCTCCCTCGAAGTGCCAGATTTGTAAAGACATTTGTTATGGTTATGGCATTCATTCCTATATAATCTGCAATGCTTTGGTTAGTTTCTTTCCCTAAGGTCCATTTCATTATGAATACGACTTAATTTTGGTTGACCTTTTGGATCTCTTCGCATTTTTGGATTAGGACATAGTTGTGGACCCTTATATTCGGCCAATAATCTTCACGCCCGACGGGTTAAAACTCATGTCGAGAGACAGTGGCTATTGTTTTTAGTCTATAGATATTGTCCACATATAGCATACAATTTATATAGACACGAGCACAAGTAACATTAACATGTGAACAAGGGTACTTTTGGGCTTGAAACTTCCCACAGTCACAACACATCTCATTAATATTAACTTTGTAGTTTGAAGCCACAACTCCCTCATGAGGATTTTTTAACTCTTCAACCAGAAATGATAAGATTGCTCGCGTAAACCCACGAACAAGGTGGAAGTTAGCTTTCCTTTAATTTTCTCCCATGGCATCCGTGACTGTTTCACAGTATGTATGGCCTGCCTCCATTATTGCTATCTGCTTGTGCCCATCTTAAAAAATAGTTTTACTAACATAAATTACTTTGCTTGGACAAAAGTAGTTATGGGAATATGATGCGTTCCTTTCAATACTGAATTTATACATTCAGCTAGGTTTGTTGTCATATGTCCATAGCATCTTCCCTTATCATATGATTGAGCCTCTTTCTCTTTTGGGATCTTATTAATCTAATTGGTCACTTTTGCATTTTCAATGTGAAGATTTTCATGGAACCACTGAAAATGCAGTCGCTTCAACTTGTACGCTATTAAAGTCATATGTTAATTTATAAACTTGTTAATAACTTGTTAATAAAAATGAAAATTGAGAGTGTTATAAGAGATTAAATAACTTTAAATGCAAATAAATACCCATGTTAACAATTTACTGATGCAAGTCCTTATTGTTAAACCTCCTCATAAAATTAGCTACAATATGTCAAATGCAATATATAGATTATGCATGTGGAGGTTTCGATGCACTACCTGAGTCTCTGATGACAGATTTGATGGATTCATGTTGATAAAAAATCAAGTAAATACCAAGTTATGTAACAATATAGCTACGCAAATTGTCGAAAAAATATGACCATGCCTTCTTTGTCTCACCATCTAAAATTGCAAAGGCAATTGGTACAATGTTTCGATTGGAATCTTTGCGTAATAGTTAACAACAATGTTCCTGGTTATTTTCCATATAAGAATGTACCATCTATTTGCACAATAGGTTTACAAAAGGGTAAGCCTTTAATGCAAGACTTGAATGTCCAAAAAAAGTCAATGAAAAATACATTTACTTTGCACTATTAGTTGACTGTGACATGCAAGTATAGTTTGTAATTCCACTAATTGTGCTAGGAACAAAATATTGCATTGCACCTAACCACTTTGGTATATCATTGTACGATTTATCACAAATACCAAGCAATCAAACAATTGCCTTTTACTTTACTATCCATGCTTTATTATAGGAAGTCATGTATCCATACCTATTTCATATCTCAGCAACCAAAATTGAAATAGAAATGATTTGATTTGCTCAGGCTAAAGATAAAATGCATGAACAAATCATGTTAGAATCTAATTTCAGGTAATCTTATGAAATTCGTCTAGATGTACAAGTATGAAAGCCATTGGATTTTCTAATCTCCCAAACTTGCTTTTTTTTCAACAATGTTGCCCTTATACTCTAGTTGCACCTCGAGCTATACATTATATACTTAACCTGATATTTGTTCAGCATAGATTCGACAACTCTATAAGCTACAAAGTTTTTAATGTTGTAGTGCTTAATAGCTAAAAACATCGCCTCTTTTGTAGAAAATTGCATCCCAACACAGAAACACTGGTAGATTGATCCAAGTTGATGGCATACCTAATGTTTGAGCATATTTTGGAAATTCTACCATTTGCATTAAATCTAGATCGAGGGTACACATATAGGATATAGGCTTAAACGGATAAAGAAGACCACTACCTCCACTAGTAGATGACAAATGATAAACATTGATATTAGCTGTGACATTTAGGTCAGAATCATTATTGTCATCACTATCATCAAATTCAACATAATCATTTGGCTCACTAAAGTCATTGACATATTCACAATAGAGTCCAGATAACTGACCAGGATCAGGATTAACATTAAATGAACTTGGTCCTCTACTTTTTATTTTAACACCTTTAAGTAGAGACTCTGCCATCATAGAGGTGCATGTTGTATCATCTTCAGTGGTAGGAACTGTTGGTCACAAAGATGAATAATGAAATGATTCATTAAAATTATTCATTAATAGCTGTGCATCTAGAGGAGGTTAACATTTGGGATTGTCAAATGGTCATGACATTTGTAGAAGTGCGTTGCATGCGGTATGGATATTTGAAGGCCCACCATCATCATTAACATCTTCTAGTTTCGCATATAACTTAATTATATTGACATTAGGAAATTATTGATGGGCATCAAATGTGCATCTCACATCATCATCATCTTTAGCTGGGAAACTCCTATATCAGATACATCCTTCCCCCATAGAAATATGAAGCCTATACTTGACCTCTGATACTTTTCTTCTGTTCTCAGCTTTGATTTTTTGTATTAATTTTGGCATTCAGTTCCTCCATTGTGATGTCTTTCTCAACATTAATGCTTTTTAGACGGTTACTTTAGAAGGTAACACCTTTTTCACATTTGAAAATTTGTCCATTAAAATAGATAAATGTGACAAATCTATTGCTCATGTTGTTTAATTAACTTGTAAACAAATACTATTTCCATCAAATACCATCCAGATTATCATGTATAAACATAGAATATAAATTTTCTTACAACGGTTTAATATATTAAAGTAGATAAAAATACCTATAACTGGCTCTAAGGATGCAAATAGGCATCGAATAAGAAACTGATACTATTTATGTTTAGCAGAAAACAAAAAAGGCTAGAATGAAGAACCACTATCAATAAACTCTATGAACAAATCTCGCAAAAATAATGAAAAAAGGCAATGAAAATGATAGTGATGAACTACTATATTTATAATGGAGTAAAAAAAATCTATGAATCAATGTCATGTTTTTTTACGCTCTCACATTATTTTCGTGTCAGAAAGAATCTAATACCCCATGTATTTGCCACATCTTTTAGGTTCTAAGAAATTTAGTATTCATTAATCAATTTTTGTCTTTTGTATCAAAAGAAATCTGATACCCCATGCACTTGTCAAATATTTTTGGTTTCATTTTATTATGCATTAGTCAACATTTTATATAAATGATTATAAATATTAAAAATAGAAATTATACAAAAATTTTTAAATAATAAAAATACATATTATATAAATTACAGTAATGATAAAAATATATATTAAACAAATCAATACACATAAAACTCTATTGATGGGGGGCACCTTTCACATGGTTTTGAACAATAATGTGGAGCTTTTCTATTACACTATGACAATACTCGTCGTTCAACATTTTCAGTTTCATTGCCATGAATGCTCTAAGTTCGACATCCTCGACCTTTTACAATTATCGTTAGTGCTTCTTCCTAAATGACTTTTTCTTGAGTGGATTCTTCTTGAATGGCTTCATTTATAATATCTGAAACCCTAAATCCACCACTCATAAACATACCCATATCTACCATACCTAAAAATGGATTCCAACTGTTGAACACCATAAATAGGATTCCAGGCACTCTACCCCTATAACCTGAAATTAGGGTACCAAACTAGTACATGATAGATATATATGTTGGACCTGAAGGCCATATCAGATGTCGGCATCTAACCTATTGGTTGGTGGCTTCGGCCAATAATATTGATCCTCATCATCATCCTTAGCATGACTAAAAGAATGTCAGTGACTACATGATAGTCTAGGATCGCATTCTAGTTCGAGATGACTAAATGACATCCTAGGTGCATTAACATTGTGAACATTTACCAAAGTAGGTTGCCTCATCCTCTGACTAACTTTTGATGATGGAAAAATAAAAGGTCAACCTTGTTCATAGAACCATCTGACGTGTTTATCTGATGACTTGAAATTGTTGTTCATAATTTTAGAACTAGAAGTAATTAGTATAGAACGATTTTCCTACAATTGGATCAATTTTCTATGCTTATCAGCCCAGTTCTCTACATGATTACCACGTATACCAATTTTGTAAACTTTGTCAAGGTTCACTGGTCTTGGGGGATTGGTTGTTACATCCTGAATTAGTGTAAAACCCTATTTGTCTGGTGCCACTCCATAATTTAAAAGCAAATCAGTGTCATATTTGCACGCCATATATGGTTACTTCTGTAGGCTTCCATTGGGAGGCATACCATTATCTTATTAAAAAGATATGACATCCATAGAAACTAAAAAAATACATAGAAATTATTACTGAAAAATATGGCATCCGTTCGGTTAGATATGCATGTACTTGAATCTAACTATTTTAAAAATATTTACCTTATCAGAGGTGATGCGTTCAAGTCTTCCTCTGGTACTTTCGAGCTTAGTTAAGGTAAATCTATAATCTTTTTTATCGAACCTTATTTTCAAATATATATAATTTTAATACTTTATATGTAAGTATAACCTCTACACTAATGCAATATAAGTGAAGTACTTAAGTTTCTTAGCTTAACGCAATAGGGTATACAGGCTGTGCACTAGCTCTTGGTGCAAGAAATGGCATCCAATACCAAGCCCATAAATGCAGCAGCCATAAATAACCACCAATGTCATGGGTGCATTTAGTTGCGACTTGACAAAGTTTCCGATATAAGAACCTTAAATAGGCTAAACCCCCAACTATAATTTCTAGCCTCCCTAAAATTAGGCAAAATTGGAAGATACATTAAATGAACCCAATTGCTAGATTTGTCGGGCATTAACTTTCTTCTAGTTAAGCGTAAAATATACGCTCTAGTAGCATATTCAATATCTCGTATAGGTAGATTTTGTGAGAGTGTAGCGAAAGTTATTCCCAACGAAAATATTTTGAGTCTCGAGCCTTCTAAACATTTAGCTGGAGGAATCTTACACAATAATTCAAGGCACACTTCACCCTATTCCAAGAGGCTCCCCTCTGTTACTGCCTCGCCATTAACTGGTAGTCCTAATTAAAGCGCAACATCTTCTACGGTGATCGTGCATTCACCACATGAAAGATGAAACATGTGTATCTTGGGTCTCCATCATTTAATCAAGGCTTCTATTAGTCCAAGCTTATATTGCATAGTTCTAACTAAAGCTGCATGGTAGAATCCAGATGACCTTAGATGGTCTACGATATATGCATTTGGTTCTTCCAAAGCAAATTTACACAATCGTAACTTGCGATCATAATCTTACTCAAAAAGTCATTAATTTATTAGTTATAAAATTCTAAACTCGAAATATTTAAAATTTTGATTAATAAAATTTTAGCAACTTAGATAATATCCTTGACGATATATAAATTTCTTGCAATCTCAGCAATGGTGATGATGACAATGATGAAGCCATTATATTAATCGAAAACATGCCTATAAGAAAAATTGAAATTCTTTTAACATTGAAATAACTTAATTTATCAAACTAAATCAACTTCTACAACAAAAAACCTTAACTAAATATAAATAAATTTTATCATAATAATAAATGATAAAATACATTATAATAAATTATAACGTTAAATATCATATTCTTATTCTTTAAGAGAAACAAACCTAAATCATATCTTAATCTCTTAAACAAATTTAAACTTCTAAAAAAGAAAAAAACCTTAACTACCACAAAAAAATTAAATCATGATAATAATAAATTACGAAATTAAATATCATATTATTTAAATAAAAACCCGAAATCATACCTTAATCTTTCAAATAAATTTTAACCGCTAAAATAAACTTAATTACATCAAAACTAAATTTAATCATGATAATAAATTGAAAAGTTAAATTTTAAGTTGTATAATTAAAAAGCTTAAATCATACTTTGTTTAACGACAATAAATTTTAACTTTTACAAAAAAAAAAAAAAATAGTTGCAACAGAACTAAATTTAATCATGATAATAAATTATAAAGCTAGTTATATTTTAATATTACAAAGACATTTCTACAAATAAAAATAAAACATATATTCAAAAAATTATTTGAAAAATCCTCAAACATAAATATTCAAATCTTAGAAATTTACTTAACGCCTCTCCTCCTCAATATGATGAGAGGAGCTTCAAAGACTCTATTTACAAAGAGTGTGAAGCTCTCTTCTCCCTTCTCCCCCTCCCCTAATAATTTTAAGACTCACGGACCTTACCAAAATATGTGATCCATCTTATCTTTTATCAAGATCACGGACCCCACCAAAAAGTGGTAGGGCTGTGACCCTCTTATTTGGGCTGGGGAGCAACATATATTGGGAACTCGAGTTCCCAACACATAAAAAAAATTCTTGAGAACTCACCCACTAAGGGGGTGAGCTCCCAGTGTCGATTGAAAACTTGCTCTGTGTCTTGGGGAATTCCCAATAAAAAAAAAGAAGCACATATCGAAAATTAATCCTAAAATGATATATTTTTTAAAATAAAAAAAAATTATATTATTTACATAAAATTGCCTCGCTCTTTCGTCACGTGAGACTAGTAAAGGAAAGGAAAAGTAATAGAAGATATATTTTTTTTTTACCATATTGTAATTATAGTATATCACACCCAAGAGATTAAACACCAAAAATTAAAATTAAACCTAAATCAGCGCTTCCAAGTCCAATATTATTAGTTTTCCTGATAACTTATACATCTATTTATTTTAATTTTTTTAATATAAATATAGTAGATAAAGTGTGATAACCTTTAAAAAAACATATAGATTAATGAATAATGATAACAAAATAAGAAAAGATCAATTTCTACTTTAATTTCTACAGGTACTTGTAGCGAAAGGATTTTAAATTATTAGACTTTTTAGGTTTGTAATGTTATTAAATATAAATGCTTGACAATATATATGTTTTACTTTGTTAATTTTTAATGTTCTAGCCAATCAGAGAATGAGTATTCTTTTTGAGTATTTACAATATAAATTTTTACTATAATATAAAAAATTATCAATATTTTTTTTTAAAAAAAATGATAGAGTTTTATAAATTATCTTAAAATCATTAATACCATAATATTTTTAATTTTAAAAAAAAATTTTGTAATCACGATAACTGTAATAGCATTTATTATGATAACAATTACGATAAACATAATAAAAAATACGTTCGTGATTGTAATTTAAATATTTGATCGTAAATATTTATTGTGATATATAAAGCCTGAGAACATTTTGTTGGATGAAAATTACAATCCCAAGTGTCAGATTTTGGCCTTGCCAAACTTATAGATCCTAAAGACCATAGATACTAAACATTGACATGTGTTATGGGGACGAGGGGCTATTTGGAACGTGAATGGCTTGCAAACCTTCCAATAACTTCCAAAATCGGATGTTTACAGTTATGGGATGGTTTTGTTGGAGATAGTAAGTGGAAGAAGGAATTTTGAAGTGTCGATGGACACAAATAGGAACAAGTTTTCTATATGGGCTTGTGAAGAGTTTGAGAGGGGTAACATAGAGGGAATTGTTAGTTAAAGGCTTGTTAGTCAAGATGTGGATATGGAGCAAATAACTAGGGCAATTCAGTTTAGTTTCTGGTGCATCAAGTGACAGCCTTCTTAGCGGCCAATGATGGGAAAAGTGGTTAAGATAGTGGAAGGAATCACACATTGAGAGACCGCCAGCACCAAAAGCTGCCACTGAAGGTTCTATTAATGGAACCAGCATAAACGTGAGCAGTAATATCAACGCTTTCTGAACTTTTGCTGCTTCTGCTCCAGCTCCCTCTTCATCTTCGTCATTGCAAACAGCTGGGGTTTCTCCTTTAGCTTCAGGAAATAACATAGAAAAGCAATCGCTATCCCTACTACAGTCAGACACGAAATGAAACTCATTCAGTTTGTAAAGCTCCATGACTTTGGCCGGGGATCTCTGATCCAGATTTTACGCAAACTCTGAGGTAAACCTTTTGTCAATAAACTAGGAGAGGTGATATTGATAACATATCTTGTAAAAATCTGTTTACATTGTAACCATAGCAAATAGTTTTTATAAAGAGAGGGCATTTGTGTCATAGAGTTATTGCTTCTACAAGTATGGTTTTAGTTCATTCAAAAACAGGCTACTAATGTTTGCTATACCTTCTTTTTTGTTACTCGTTGTTGTCTGAAATACAAAATACAGGTTGGTAGCTTAAAAATTCATGTGGTGCAAGAATGGACCAAATTAACTATTTTAGTATGAGTTTTCTTTCAGTTCATTTTGGCAGGCGAGCCTTCTGCAGTCTAGAGGCAAAATCTTCCCAAAGTAGTAGCATGTCAATGATCAGGTTATGAATGGACCTGTCAAATGCTTGATGAGATGAAATCTTAGACTGATGATATTGCCAACTTTTGGCTTCTTGTTCAACATTTTTGTTCCTTAACCGTCACTAGGAACTATAACCCCTTACAAGGGTGAACACCCTAAATTTTGGCCTAGGATATTGAAACTCATCTCTAATTGAAATGCTGAGATGGAAAAAAAGATTGTATTTTTGTATAATGCATTCGTACATATAAGAAATTTGAAGATCAAACCCGTTAATGTTGATTGGAGTCATTTTCATTGAAAGAGAGGCCTTGCCTGCTACAAAACACTGAGAGAGGAAAGGTTTTGTAGAATGATTCTCTATTAGTAGTACAGTTTTGCAACAGATTAAATGCACATGCCATTGTTTGCTTTACCATGGCTAGAAAGCCGAAGTCGTGTAGGCTTTCCGGTCTTGCATGCTGCAACAACTTCAATATATAGTGTTTCCTTTTCCTTTCAGGTTTGGAATGGGGTTTTTGGTTTTATTATTATTATTTTGTATGTATGGAATACGCCAGCCGTGTCCCTTTCTTCAACGTGTTTGATTGTGTCGCAAGTTGGTGTGAACAATGTGAATGTAGGTAGTCGATTGAATTGCAGAATTTTTTTTTTTTTCATAGAGGGCAATCACCTGAGCTGCAATCAATAACCAAACCAAGATTTATTCTTCATAACCTCCCAAGCCTCGATTGTGGAGATTGGGTTCATTCGCCTTACAAGAGAAGAAAGAGGATAGTAAATTGGTTTTGCTTCACAATGTGATAAAGGTTGGGTTGGCTAAGGCTGACAACTGCGGAGTGAAAATGGATATAATTCCAATCAAGTAAAACCCAACATGTCACTTTTACTGTCGAAAGCCCAAAAGTTTAAACCTCATTTTGACTGGAATTTAAAAAGAAAAATTGTTGGCTTCTCCATCATGCTTCTTTAGTTCAGGGATAGTAATTAATTAGAAACGGATCACGTGGTAATAAATTTAATTTTTTTTTAAATTTTTTATTTAAGTTCATTCGGATAACTTAATTTAATTTATAAACTCATTTATTATTAAAAAATGTTAAAATTAAATTTTTAATTTTATTTATATATTTCTATAATTAAATTTAAATAAAATTTTTTTATTAAATAAACATTAATTCGACTGGCTTGGATAAAAATGTACCTCTATTTAAATTGTCCATTTTAGATTGAGTCTATTAACAACTCATATAGCTAACTTTCTTAGATTTAAATTTGTAATTTCATTATAAAAACTTTTTTCTTTTATATCTAAATGGCAGTGTACTAATTACCTACAAATATGAAAATTATTTATTTTAAAAATTAAGTATCTGAAAGTTTTTAAAATTTAATATCGATTAATTGTATAAAAGAGTCAACTAATGAAAAGGAAAGCAAATGTTTGTCATGCGTGCGTAACGTATCATCTTTATTCTTTAACAGCAATTTCTTAATTCCAAACTTTTAATTTCGACCTTTGGTACGATCTCTTTATTTTTATCTTTATTTAGATTAAATTATACTAAAAATGAACAAATTTCATAACAAATTCGATTTTTTATACGTTTCCTTTGTTCTATAATTTCATTAAAAACCTACAAAAATAATGTATATTATATTCATAAATCTCACATGTGTAACGTTATTTATGTAGAAGTTCAACTGTAAATTATACCATTAACCAGTGGCGTTTAAGGCTAAAACTAAATTTAACTCAGTTCATAAATTCGAATCACTATTTAAAATAATTAAAATATTAACAAATAATTTTTATTTTATTACTTAAAGTATTAAAAAATTATTATTTCGTTAAATAGATAATAGTTCAGTTCAAACCTGTTGAACCATTGACGTTGAATAATT
>JBBYHK010000009.1:2973464-3021341 GCA_038382065.1 Adansonia grandidieri
AGTATTAAAAAATTATTATTTCGTTAAATAGATAATAGTTCAGTTCAAACCTGTTGAACCATTGACGTTGAATAATTCTACCAATCAATAAGACTAGGTAGGTAGTAGACCAGTAGTATCGTGAAAAGCCATTTTTCCACAACATCGAAGCGCAGTAAATGTTCAAAGGCCTACCAATGTCTTAAATTAGTCCTTCTTTAATGTTTTAATATCTTATCAACTGCAATTAAGCATTTAGCCCAATAATTAGTGCATATATTCTTTTGCTAAAGAAAGAGAGTTTGAATCTTTTATTTTCCAATTCTTAAAGTTGATTTAAGAAAATATCATAACGAGTAAATTAAAAAATTATCATTATAATTATATTATTTGATTATTCAAATTTATCATCAATCTTTCATTTGCTGCAACTTTATTACCATATTTTAATTTCATATTTGAAAGAATATTGAGTATTATATAGAAAACTGTTTTACAACTAAAAAAATAAATTCGAAAAATGAAATGAGAAGAAAAAATAACCATGAAGCTAAAATCTGAATTTTACTCTATTTTATTTTATTCATTTATCATTTCAATTAAATAAAATACCGCATAATCTGAAAAATATTTTTAGATATTTTATTTATTTTCTATTTTCATTGCGACATTTCCACTACATATTTTATCACATTATACTTTTTCATTAGGTCTTTACCTTTTTGTTACATTTTGCTTATAAAATAAATCTCAACAGGATTTTCTACTGAATACTCTTTATTATTCTAAAATTTAAAGATAATTGTAAATTTGTAACAAAATTAAAAACGTAATGATAAAATTTTACCAATTTATATATTAGTGATAAATTTGAACCAATCAAATAAATAAATGAAAACCTTTTTATTTCTCTCTTCTATAAATAATGTTGTTAAACAATGATATTATATTTTATTCTTTTTACTCACGTAGTGGATGGGTTTGTGTATAACAATATACAAAATTTAAAATTATAAGTTTGATAGCACAGTAATAATATTGGAATCTAAACCTATATAGTCTACATATAGTTCCAATCCCATTATTTTCAAAATAGTGAAAGGTAAAATCCAATTAATTCTATAAAGTTAAATAGGGGGGGAGATGATATTATTATTTCGAATATTAACAATACTTTTTAAATTACTTTGATTCTTGATTGAGTAAATATCAATGTATCAACTTTAATAAGAATATGAAGATTTGTTGGAATGGGAGTTAGTATTTAGACAGAAACACCTAAAAAGTGGGATTTTGTCTCAGATTTTTAAATTTTAATTAATATAACCATCAAAAATATTTTATCAATTATTCTAACAATAATCTCTTTTGACCTTTTAAGCTCTTGTTGACAGAGAATTCGTGGCTCTAAAAGGTGAATGAGACACCGCCATTGATCTTAGCTTTTAACAATACAAATTGGAGAAACTTTTACTCGAAAATTCGCAAAGGATGATGCTGCTTTTTCCTTGGCATTGATGCAAAGTAATAAGTAAGGTCTTATGAAAGATTACAATCCAACATAATCAAAAGCACAATATTTTCAGAAGAAATGGTCCTTCATTTGAAGCTTCATTAACACAAAAAACAAAATAATATGTTACGACACTTTTAAGTTTCTCAAAAGCAAAAATACCCTCTTTGGATCAGCGGTTGAATACTCATTTTACTCTCTTTTTTTTCTTTGAAAGAGACCACAAACAGGAACATAACACTAGTGTTGGCATCCCTATGATAAAGCTTTTAATATTGCTTTGAAGTGAACAACTCTCTATACCATCAGGAAAAGTTAAAAATACTTTAGCATCAATAAAGGCGCTTCTCCGTAAGACCAGCTTCACAAATTCCAGTAAATTTGATGGGAGGGTTAGAAATAAATGAACTACCTTAAAATCTTCATTATTTGACATGGGAATTTACTCTGGTCTGAGTTTTCATTGAATATTGGAAGCAAAAAGTCTACTTGGCCTGTCCAAAGCTTTTTTCTATATATCCAAAAATTTAAATAATAATTATTTTATAATTATAATTTTTATTTAAAATATTTATTATAATTAATTATGATAATTAATAATAATTAAAAATGTACTATAATTATAATTTAAATCTCTAACTGTACCTGTACATCACGTCGTCCGCTGCATTGGTTGGCAAAAAAACCTAATAGCTTTCTACGTTTTCCATGAAAATGATTCTTTGTTCCACGGCACGGCTGCAAAGTGATTCACAGGCTCATAGGAGTATATATAGGGGCATGATATGCGAACTTTACATCTAGCCAGCTAAGACGACTAGCGAACGGCCAAGCTACATAGGTTTGGTGAAAAAAAAAAAAAAAAACTGTACTTATTAACTAATTAATACACAGAGTAGGAGAATAATAATTTTATTTTTTTATGAAATTCGGGGATTTTGCAAAATGAAACAGTAATGTCAGGCTAAAGGTTACGGACGAATGATTATCAGCTGCATACATCTAATATGATAAAATAATTAGGAATTTCGTTTCAATTATTGCAAAGCCATATGTCATCAGCATCCAAAGATTTTCCTTCTTTCGGGTGAATCTAAGGATTAGTTAATCAATATATTCATCTTCTAGCATGTACTATTATTTTATTTTCTTTACTTTTAAGATTAATGGATTCCATTACACCTAGCATGTGGAACAATCATAGACAATAGCAGCTGCCTGGTCATGCCCGAAACTTTATAGATAGGGTCATTTCAACTTTCCGATTAATCATTCCTTTCTCCAATAAAACTGCATCCTTTTAGTGTAAAAAGCCCCCAATGCATTCTATTAATTAATCTTTTTCGGCGTCGAAATTAAGAAAAAGATTGAACAAAGCTCCGGATTATAAAATTAGCACGCACGCTGCCACCAACGTAATGGAAAACACATTATAATAGCTTGGTCGTTCTGCTATGCGTTAGTGCTTTGTCTAAATATTCGGATTTTTTTGTCGAGATGTTTCATCATTTATTATTGAAAAATTGTGCTCTCTGTTGTCAATACAATTTAAAATCTTTACTAATGAAATGCGCAAACTTAAAAATGAATCAATTTATATAAAAAAATAGAACATCTGATATTATTTTAAAATCGTTTTTGGTGTTTAAAACTTTTATTGGCAAATGTAAAAATTATTTATTATGTAATATTATATGGATTACTATGTGATAAGATTTTTTGTTTCTTTGATGAAGTTGGCGTAAAATTTTGCAGGGAATACAATTATTTTTACCTTTCACAATTATATGATAATCAACTTCTGGTGGAATAGCTCCCATCACTTTAGCAAGCTTCGTACAGTAACCTGCTTTGACTTTCTATAAATCTTATAAGGATTTGGATGGTCAAACTGAAGTAAAACGTAGTATTCTTCTATTGTTGGTACCATTTTTTGCTTCATCAAACATGAAGGATCCTAAAATTGAATCATTGCCTTGATCAAGTTGTTATCCAACTTAACTGCGAGAATCAATGCCAAATCCATATTTTTTTCTAGAATGTTTCTTGCCTAGTTATATCCCAAGATCTTCAGATGATAATCAAATTAGTGAGGTGTGTGAAGTCTATCTGAACTTTTTCAAGAAGAGTAGACATGTGAAGTCTGTCTGAACTTTTTAAAGAAGAGTAGACATGTAGCTCGTTAGAAAGCAATCACTCTCCTTGCATTGAACTATTTCAGATATAACCTTAAAAATATCTGAAGAGCCTCATCTGGTTGTAGATTTATATTGTGCCAGTCTTACCATAGATCCAAGTGAAGATTTGTTTTATCAAAATCTGTTATGTGGCAGAATAATCATCTGATGATAGTCTAATGATGCAAATCTATGAAAATAAATTGTAAAAAAATAGAAAGGTTATATCATCAAAATGATAAAACAAAAAGAAAAGTTTTAAAAGGTGAGAGATGTTCCTCCACGTGTAGTATCTTTCATTATTTTCTATAGAGTGGGTTGGCATGGTTCTATCCTATGGTTAGCTTCGAAAATGTTGTTTACGTGTTGGGTTTAGGATACATGCAATCTAAAAGATTTTCAAATTACTCCTTACAACCATTCATGCTTGATTGGTAAGTCACCCCAATCTTCACCCTTCACAGGCTTTAAATGGAAATGATTCAATTCAAGTAGGAATATTTGTTTTAACTCATATAAAGGTCATTACCTCACAAAAGCATAGGTAATTTACAACTTGAGAGTCTTTTGCTAGCCTATGCAAAGATTATCACCTCACGAAAAGCATAAGCACTTCACTCTCTCCAAAAAGGGACTAGTTTGGGTATAAGGCTTATGAATGTGCTTTTTTGTCATGTATGCAAAGGAACATAATAAACCTTTGACCTTCCCTCCCCCTCCAAAAAAAAAAAAACTTAAAAAAAATAAAACTACTTAACAAATAAAAGAATACAATCATTGACTGAAAACCTATAAAATAAGTATAAATAGACATTTTAAGACCACTTATTAAGATTTAAGACAACATATGACCAATCAATGGCTCGACTCTCTGTGTCTTTATTGGAGTTGTCAAGTTGCATAACATGCAAATTCTATGATTCAGTTGCAAGACACAAAGATGGAACCACGATTAAGCTTTTCCTTAAGTATGATTAGCCACCCAATTTGAATATATCCTTTTCAAAGTAATCCTAAGTTTGACTAAAGCACCTTAAAAGAATAACTATGGTTTACATTTTAAAAAATAGGTTGAGAGCTTAGTTAATTTAAGGGTCCCTGGTTTGGTTTTTGAAAAGATTTCAATGGCTCAAAATGGTTAAAATGATGATTTTATTTATATAAAAGATAAAAGAAGGATGACCATTTATTATCTCAAATTAGACTATTCATTGAAGAACGTCTACTAAAAACAACAAGGTTGCAAAAATTCATTATAAATATCTATAGACTTAGAAGAAATTTTGCTAAGTTTCCTCCAATGGTGCCAAAATTGCATTTAAACTTTTGTTTTTCTTTTTTAACAAAGTAATCTCAACAAATCAAATGGTAAAGAATACTAAGCTATGTTTAAGTTCACCAATATAGGATATGATTTCCAAAATTGGATCTTAGACTATTGCCATAATTGTTTTTATACTTGTTATTTGGAAATTTAAAATGGATGAAAGCAAAAGAAAAAGACATATTAAAAGCAAATGAAAAACAAATGAAAGAGAAAATCTAATGAAAATGCTTCATATTTGTCAATTCTTGAAATGATAACATATAAATTCAGCCAAAGCATAAAAGATCCAACTACATTTTTTTTTAAAAAAAAGTTCAAGGATAATCAGAAGCTCCAATCGTTCATTTTTAATCTTCTTACCATTATGACCCCAAGTGGTTACATAAACGATGTCCATCAATGATAAAAAAAAAAAAAAAACCCACTTAGGTTAAACTTTGCACCTTTTACTTTAAAGTGCTACAATTTTTTATGAAGTGGCTCGAGCTCCTAAGGTGGTAGTCACAATTAACATTAGCATCATGCCTTTTAGGATAGAGATGCTTTAGAGGTTTCAAAATAGACTGGTGCAATAAAATGATCCTAAATTAGCTGAAGGAATAGGCAATATATGATATTGGGATTGGATCAATAGGTTTCTATCCGAATTGGTTTGTAGTCTTATTTAGTTTATTCGTTGCATTGTTTGGTTGATTGGCATGTATAACTGCAAGCCCAAGCATAAAGATTAGCATTTAAGGGTTTAGCTAAAAAGCCAATGGTGGTATGTAAGGATATATGTTTTATGTAACACTATTTACGGTAGGATAGCAGGGTTGTTATGTAGGGTATGACTGGTGAAGAGGAAAGTTTCCAACATATTGCCCCTCATTGTTCACATGTTGAGCTTATTCCTTTTTTTCTTTACTTGGAGGTGTTAAATGTCTTTCCAGTTTTAAGTTTCTCATTCTTGATAGCATTTTCAATAATTTCACTAGAAATCACCACATCAACAAAGTTTTTAATGGCATTTCCAATCATCCTATCGCAGAATGGTGCCTAAAAAGTTTTGACAAACAAAATAATAGTGTCTTTATCGATTAGAGGTGGTTGGACTTGAGCAGCAATGTCTCTTTACCTTTAAGCATACTTTTTGAAAATCTCCACAAATTTCTTCTCCATGCTTTGCAAGGACCAACAATCAAGGGCAGTGGTTACAACGTGTTTTTATTAGGCTATGAATGCTATTGTCGATTCCTTTTAAGAGTGGTTCTGTTATTGGTTTTAACTATATAAATGTACATATCATAACAAGTAATATAATGAAAAAGTAGAGTGCCAATCCCAAAAGGAACTATTACTAATTTCGTTAAGTACTAAAATTATAACAACATAATCTTATTCAAAAATAAAATATTAAACTTTATAAACTAAAAACTAAACAAAAACAAGTAATTAATGATAAAAACCTAGGATTAGAATTTCCCTCAACAGTTCATTTGAATTCATCCACTCATTTAACTTGACATGACTTATTAACCTAGAGTTCTAATTTATTTATAAGTATATTTAAAGATCTTATTAAAATATCCCTCTCAATTAATTCCTTATGTTCCTATGAGAATTGAATTATATAGAAACCCATTAAACTTAAAGTCTAAATTGATTATATATGACATGTTCACATATTCCTATTTCCCACGTAGATCAATTTATCGTTATAAATGAATATGAAACATATATTATTCAATCCAGGCCTAAAAACAAAATTCTCCCTTCCAAGTTTATTAGGGTTACCAAATCAATCTAATTAGTGATCAAGCAACTAGAAGCATTAACTACATGATTAAATAAACAACTCACTTGAATTGAATTTCTTAGGCTAATCCAAGGACACCATGGTATGTAAAAATCACTCACTTGAGTTAAAACCCATTATGATCGAGATTAAGCCTAAACAAAATTAGGTGTATAAACTACTGACATACGAGAGTATTTCATAGACACTTGAATGAAATATCAAATTATAGTGGGTCATGTTCAATGAACTGGTTCTCATAACAAGCACCTATATGCTATCCCCAAGTATCACTATATTTAAACTCATGAGATTAGGTGCATGCATCACATGTATGGAGGCTTAGCATCAATGCATTGTCTTGATAATATATGATGAAGATCAATTTTAGAAACATTACTTTGATACATAAGGATCTTACAATTATAACTCTTTACGACTATCAAAAAAATTATAACTCTTTTTAATTCTTTTGCAAGGCCAATGTGTTTTATGGGCTTCATCTTCATAAGACATAAATAACAATTATTATAAAGCTTATGGATAAAGAAATACCTCATTTCATTAATTAAATAATAGTGTATGTTGCATGAAATGATTAAAAGCTACCATATTACAAGCAAATTAGAATGGCTCACAGGGCTAACACTAACACACGGTTGGTTTACAAAAAAAAACTTAATTTTTTTATTTTTATTTTTTAACCTAGAAAACAACATAAAAAAGTCATCTTTTTTAGCTTCACTCTACACTTTTTCCTTTTTGGTCACTGCCTGCTCTTTAATTTCTAGAAGGATGTTTGTCGTAGTGTCCTCCTTTTACTACTTTGGGTGAAAGCTAAACTCAAAAAGGAATTGTTTTCCTAACCTCTCAAACTTCCTCTTTTTTTTTTTTTTAATTTTTTTAACTTACTTTCTCCGAAATTCCTTTAGATCTCCATGGATCTAACCTTCCATTCTCGATTCTACTGGTTAGTTACATTTTTTATAATTATTTTGAAAATATTTATTCTTAATTTTTCTATAAAAATTATAAAATTATATGAACATATACATCTAATTATTTTTTCCTTAACTGTAGTATTAACAGGTGTCTTTGAAGAAATATGATGAATATCCTCAATGAAAAAAAAAATGAAAAAATGATAGTAAAAGTAGTAAAAATGAATTTTTATCTTAATTAAAAGGAAAAGATTAAGATTATGAAGGATTCATTGATGAAGATATTGTTGCCAGAAACTACCTAATATAGCATCGCAAAACATATGTAGCATAGGAGGTAAAAATCAGACAAAGAATTAGTGGTTGAAGTAATATTTGTGAAGAGGGATGGAGCTCTCATGGATTAGTTGCTACATATTACAAAGAAATTAAAAGACAACAAAATCCATTCCAAGTGAGTCTAAGTTTTCCTCAAGGGAATCTATACTTGAATTTGTTAGAAGAAAGATTTCAAAATAACCAAAGATGTGGGAATATTTTAAAGACAATTTCCTAACATGCCAAATACAAATTTGATCACTAAAAACAAAAAAAGAGTCAATGCTAATCTTTTATAAGGTGTGATTAGTCACCTTTATGAACATATCATCTTTAAAATGATCCTAAGCATGGCTAAGGTACCTCACAAGTATGTTTAGGGTTCAGTTACATTTGGAGAAGGATTAGCAATCGCTTAATGGCTATCCTAAAAATGGTACCAACTTATGATATCTTAAGGGTCCTAATTTAAAAAGTCTTTATTTCTTATGGAATTTGTTTAGAAAAAGTATCAATTCTTACACTTTGAATTACTCACCTAAACCTTCTATCTAGCGGTTAAAGTCTAAGAAATTGTTAGCTTTGAGTTAATTATGATTTTGATATAACAAATCTTTAAGATTAATTAACATAAGCTTAAATGTATTTTTTTTCTTTAATTATTTTTTTTGAAAAATTTGAAAATTATATAAACATGTTTGACTTTTACTTTTCTCAAAATTACATATTTTTAAATGCTGACCTATATTAAAATATTTTGGGAACCAATTAAACTTTTTCAAAATGCATTTAAAATAATTTTTGAGAAAATAAATAGCATATATCAATACTAAAATTTAATAGCTAATGGCTTTTGAAAGCCAAGAACATGTTGATGCATTACTTAAGGTATCAATATAATGTATTGATACTTCACATTAACGTATTGATGTTTTACCTTGTAACAATCATATTTTTCGAAGCTTATAAATGGTAGTATCGATACTTTATCATACTAATGTGCTGGAAAACATGATATTCAAGCACCTAATGGCTTCTTTCCATTGCAATTAATGCCAAAACATTAATAATTCATATCCAAGCTATACATAGTAGTCCACAATACTTCAAGAAACAAGAGATACCAAAGATTCATCAAGACATCAAAAGAAAAACTATAAGTCTTCATTTTCATCCAAGTTTACATTTATTCATAATTTCTGTATAATTTGTATCCAACTTACTCACTTATATCTCTTTATTTATTGAACTTAAACATTACTAACACATTCGTACTAAAGGATTCACATATTTCGTAAAAAAATTTCTCTTATCACAAATAGAGAGATTTACTTAAGAATTTAGATGGAAATTAAGGGGACTAGAGGTTATATTTTAACTTTAAAATATAGAGATTGTAAGATTATATCTTAGCCATAAAGATAATTTTTATTAGTGGATTTGGTAATCACGCTAAGAAGAAAGTGCCAAAAAAATGGATATAGGTGCCAAGTTGAAGCACCAAGCCTTAACACATAGGCTGTTTGCTACTACATCCCTTATTTCTCCTTTTATTTTCATTACTTATTCCAATATTGTTCTTGTTCATTTGTTATGTTTATAAATTGTTAAAATTTTTATAAAACTAATTCACTCTGTTGGTTTAATCCATATTTGAGCTAATAATTGGTATCAGAGATTTGGTCTCTTTTATAAGTTTAACCACCATGAGAAAAAATCCTCTCCATAGCTTGAATGATGCAAAGTGCAAAGTGTTAGTGTAAGCCCTACAAACCAGTCATTTAGCTTATAAGGCAATAGCATATAGTGATTTCATGTATACAAATATTATATTTTATTAACATTAATAAGGTTTTTTTTATCCATAAGATGTTATTTAATAATTGTTATAATAGATTCTAAAAATAAAGCCATAAAACACATTAGCCTTGTAGAGGAATTGTAATTTGTTACAATTATTAGATCTTTATGCATCAAAGTTATGTTTTTAAAATGTTTCTAGTCATCTTATTGTCAAGAAAAATCATTGACAATGCATAAAGACTAGTATATATTAAACCTCTATGCATTTGATGTATGCAATAGATCTCATAAGTTGAAGTATAGAGATACTTGGGGACAGCTTATGGATGCTTGTTAAGTAGAACAAGTTCATTGAACATGACCCATAATGAAAACTCTATTGGGTATTTCGATAAATGTCTATAGAAATACTTTTATCTATCCATAGTGTAAGTGATCTTTAGACTTATGACACTAGCTCATTTTGTATGTGGAGACTCAAACTTAGAGATCATCAGGAATGGGTCTAGAACATATGGATGCTTATGGTAGGGTGGTGTTAAGTATGACATGAAGCATACCAAAAGTTGCTGAGTAGTTTAGAGAGAATTCATAACCTCAAGTGATTTAAGGGGACGTATTTCACATGTACCTCGCCTATGTTAACTCAAAGTCCTTGGCCAAAGCAATATTGATTATAGAGTTAACACATTAGGGTTGCAAACTAAAAAAGACAAGGTTAAGAGTAGACACTAAATAATGCTTTTGTTATTTCTGGGATATATGATGAACATATTAAATTACATTGAGATACTGTACACTGGAAGGCTTGTTAAAACTAAATTAATACTCCTTACATCTGGGGTTCTAAGATGCATTGCTAGATGCCTTTCACCACTGAACTATTTTCCATCCATAGTATCACTTTAAGGCTCACCTTTGCCCCTCCTCCTTACTTATCTATAGCAAGAAAAGGAAAGAAAAATGAGCCAAAAACTAGAAACAAAAAAAGCCATAAGAACATAAAAAAATTACAGCTTTAAGGGGACAAGAAGAAAAATGAGGTTTGCGAGCTTTCTTCGTATATTTTCTATACTTTTCTCATCATTTCTTTGTCTTTTTAACTAACCAATCCATATGAAACCATGACCCTTTTTGGAAAACATGCATCTTTAACTTGGTTTTCATGATATTTTGAGCTTGTGATGCCTTGATATTGCTTAAATGTAAAAAAAAAAAAAAAATCACATTTTTTAGCTTATCCTAGAAGGGCCATTGTTTTATTGATTGTTGGCATTCTCTACCTTTTTTCATGCATAATACTTAATGATGCATTGTTATTTCAAGATCCTTTGATGTTCTATTGAGCTTGGCAATGCTTTATGTAAGCTTGTTGATAGAAATATCATGGCTTTGATGTTGTGAAAATTTTCCATCACTTGTTTCATACCATGGAAAAATTATCTCACATGCACATACCATCTTTTATGTTAACATGAGCATCCTCTTAATTGTTCATGCATTTCTCTGCATTTTGTGCATTTTTAGTATGTTTTATGTAATATAAATGTTGCCTTATTGTTGCTCTTACATATGTTTGTCTCAGATGCCATGTTTATCTACTTTACATAATTAAAAATGATTTCTTGATGCCTTTCTATGGTGTTTATTTGCTAGAAAACCTATTTTCAAAACCTTCTAAGTTAAGTTTATGTTACCTTCAATAAATGAAGACTAAAGGGGATTGAAGGCTTGGTCTTCCAATCTTAGGGAAAAATGAAGCTTTTCATGTCTGGATTCATGGCTAAAAGAGGTTAAATATTTTGGTTTTCAAAATAGAATAGCTTTTGCACTTGTTTTAGAGTTTTTATGCCTCGATTTTGAAGTTTAACATGCTTACTAATGATGTTGGTTAATGGGCTATTCCATTGTCCCAAATTACTCCAAGATTGTGCAAATGAGCTTTTGAAGCCATTGTCATTGATCTTCTTCGTTACAAACCTATAACCTGAGCCTAGTCATAGAAATCCTAAAAACCTAAAAAGCTCCCCTATTTTGCTTTAGGAGCACTATAATCATGAATTGAAAAATCATTTTCAAGTGTTAAAACATTTTTTGGAATTTCTTGATATTTTTCCCTTAAAATGCATCAAATTAAATTGCCAATAGTGTCTCATTTGCCCTCAGATCATTTTAAATGAAAGAGTTATGATTTTTTGAACCTTTGCTATTTGAAACCCCTAAAATTAGCAATTTACATTATGTTTGGGTCATTTTGGCATATTGAATGATTCTTCTAAATTTTTAAATTATTTTTCCCAAAATATTTATGAAATTCTCTTTCTAGAAAGGTATCTTTTGTGATTTAATGATTCAAAACGAGTCTAAGGTGATTTTTCCAATTCTTTACATCCTTTTTTATGCACTTGCTGCCAGTGTTGAAGCAAACTCAACTTCAAAAATTAATTCTACCTAGGAAACAATTTTCTAGGATATATGGATATTTTTATGTCAATCCTTGTCGAGTAGCCTTTCCAATGACACCTTGTTTATCCTCTAAAGTCTTCGGATGAATCCAAAATAAATTCTAGAATGGTAATAGTGCAATGCTCTCCCCTGTTTTTGGACTTAGAAAAATTGGACTAATTTTCGTGAACCATTTTTTTGAGGTATGCAAAGGCCTCGAAATGCATCTAATTAACTCCCCATAAAGTTGAGTGTCAAAATGGGTCCAACAGGTTTGGATTAAGGCCAAATAAAAAAATTAATTTTATCTTTTATTCAAATTACCAATTTTAATTTTAAAATACCTATTTTCATTAAAAAAATATATTCCTTCTATTTTATCAAAAAAATTCCTAAAGTTTTTATCTTTGGGTATACTCCAACCCTATTCTCTAAAAAGATACTCAAACCTTATTTTTTTCATGCTCCATTATTAAGTTTCTTATCTTTGGGGATACTCCAGCCCTAATTTTTTGAAGAGATACTCTAACCTTGCTTTTCAAACTTTAAAAAATCCAAATTTTCTTTCTTCTAAACTTTTTTGGGCCTTTGTAATTGAAACCTTCTTTTTCCTTACCTCAAATAACCACCGAGTCCAAATGCATGTCAAAATTATCATTTTGGTTAGTCCTCAACAATCAAAGACAATTGCGAGATATACTCTGACTATCCCTCTTTTTTAGCTTTCGTGTTTTTATTTTATGCAATATTAGTATATTCATTTTCATCTTACGAACACATTTACTTGATGGTGTCCATTGTGCAAATCATTTTTTGAAAGTTACAAGGCAATGTTCTCTATTGGTATCTCTCCAATGCTTGACACATAAATTTGATTTTTAAAATTAAATCCGAAGATCATTTTCATCAAAAATCCCTATGTTGCCCATATCTTTAGGGCACATACGTGATTCAAATTTTTCTTCAAAACTTGGATTTGCAATTTTCACATAAAATTCATGCATTAAAAGGGGATCATATAAAATAATAACAAACCCCGAACCTAACCCCACATTGTGAGAGTGTTAATATTTTCCCATGCATAACAACTCCCGAACCTAGTCGACGAATCTCTAGACCTCATAGACCTTGATATTGATGTTTTGAGTTTTCTAGCTCAGAATATCATTTTCAATTAGCATTCAATCATGCCTAGCCTAAAATAATCGGTGACGACTCTAAGTTTTCAACTAGTTTGTGGTGGCCATCTAAGATCGGTTGGATGAGTAATTTGTCTAATAATCTTTCTCCTCATTATCATCTCATCAGACCTAATTAAAATCCAATCAAGGGATAACTCAATGGCTATTCTCAGCATTGCTTTTAAGTTACACGTATCAACATTTGAGCAATTCATGTGAGTGTTGTACCAATTACAAACATGTCACGACAGCTTGGCAATCCAATGGGATAATTTAGAGAGTTAGGCGTACAACTAACTGTGTCCTACTTAATCTTTATTTTCTTTGGTTTTGGTCAGTATTCAACTATAATCACCTTTTATCTTTATCTACTAATCTTTTACCTTTCATGTTTTTTTATCTAGCAATCATCAGAGACTACTTTGTTCCCGAATAAACATTGATTTGATAAGTGGTAATAGGGGCAAACAAAAGGTTTGATTTTTTTCCCGACACCTACTATGCAGTTGCATTCCTATTAGACTTTTGCCAAACTCTATAGTAGGATTAGGGTTTCAAAATATTAGGAGGAAGTGAGTTATCCATCTTCTTAAGTAGCCCTCGGCATAGGCGTAGTAAAAACTTCCAAGATGTAGATTACCTATGTCTTTCGTAAGTAACCCTCTGCATTTGCATAGAGAAATACATCCAGAGTATTGAAACCATTTCACCAATCCTCTGATGGACCAGGGATTAGGGTACCTCGGCTGTCCTTATCAGACAAAAGAGTGATTCAGATACCAATTTAGGAATTAACTTAATCCATACCATGTCAAAACCATACCGAAATATGCTAGAACAATTTGAAGAATAAGACACTCAAGGAAACACTTCTTACATTTTACTCCTTCGTATCATTATTTTACATAGGCAATGATGAATGTACATCGTCCTTTGTTATATTATCTAATAAATGGCTAATGCTTGTTTTTCTTTTAGGTGAAACATGTGAGTTTTGTCACCCATGATCCTTTTTAAGACCTTTCTATAACTGACAATAAACGAACATCAGGTTGGTCAATTCTGCCCGAGGGGTTTTGTATCACCTTGTCAAGGGCAAACTTAACCTAATTGAGCTCTTATGCTATTTGACCAATGACTAACAATTATTGCACACCTATTGATGATGGCATGCAAAGTCTATCATCTATAATCCCATTGAAGGCCCAGTATTGCCTTCAAAGGACTGGAATTTAATCTAATTAAGCCACCATCCTGTTTGATTGATGGCTTAACACAGACCACCCTTAGGTAATGACGAACTTATATCGTCAAACATTCTATGTATCACTCCTGGTGCTGTTTGCAATCTTAAAGATAGATTTTCATGACAACTTTCTCATGTTCATATCATTTTCTTATACCTTACATTAACATCCTAATTGCACTCACTTACATGTATGCATGCATGCATATTTCTATAATGTTTTGCATAACATTCCTACCATTTTAGGTCTCATATATGTAGATAAGCACCTTAATATTCATGCATTGATTGTTACATAACATTAAACCTATATGTTGTTTGCATTGAAAGGGGTGTAACATAGGGGGTCAGTTATAAACAATAGTCGCTACTTTAAAGGACATCTAAATGGAACTGGGGCATGATGTTTCAGAATGGAAAAAATAGTTTGCAAAATAGATAACAACAGTTATAAACATTTCTAATGATGAAAAGGATTCCACTAAGAGGCATTATCATTTGTGATTGGCTAAGTGGGTTAAAGTGTGGCAAATCCATTGGAAACACATATTAACACTTTGTAAAGAATTATGGGAGAGGTCAAAAAAGATAATCAGAAGAAGAAAAATCAACTTAGGGAATTGGCAGTGATGATCTTAAACCTTGGTCAAACTTAGATTATCTTCAGAGTTCATATTGCCATTAACCTAATCCTATCTGCTGAGCAACCTAAAACCTAAACCCAGGATGCAATTAGCCAAACCTATAATAAACTAAACAAATCCACTTGTTTTTATAATGTGCCCTATGTCTGAAGTCCACCATCTAACTCCACACGATCACAAGTTGTTTCATTTCTTAACCTGAATTGCCTTTCTGTCGCCTCACAGCCATCTTTTGACTATGATATCAAGAAGTTTATGAATGAAAAAGGAAAAATGAATACGATCAGCAATGATAGCCACCTGTGAGTCGACTTAAGTTCATGCCCTACACCCAACCTTCACACCTGACCTAACCACCCCTATCTTGAACCTACACCTATACATTTCAGCTTCACAGTTAGTACACCCCATTGGACATAACTTTTCACTTACCTCAACCTCTCTACATAACACCAACCAAAAAAATCAACAACCTTTTTTGCCAATTTTCCTTACATAAATCATGGTATCATTAGTGAAAGCCTTTACTTCTAGCTAGCAGATCAATTAGGAGAAAGCCAAGGAAACAATATCAAGATACTTTGGCTTTTCCCCAGTCAGTTACAAAAAAATCTTCCTTATATTACTGTGATGTCACTCAGTCACATGCACACTTATTGAACCTTGACACCTACTGTACCCTAAATGGTATGATCCTAAAGCAGAATGCAAGTATCATTGTAGAGCCTATAGCATTCCATTAACAACTGCATGTATTTTAATGACAAAGTGCAATCCCTCATTAATAATGGATGGTTTGATCTAAAGACCTTGGTTAGCAAAGAATTTTACAAGGAGGATTTAAGCTCTGGATGATGATAAGAAAAAGGGTATTTTGTCATAGGTTTTAGGACATCAAGACGAAGAAATATTCATCAAGATGATAATTAGCCACTTTTGGGAATTTAGTAAATCTAGTTTTACATGTTGTGAACATTAATAAAATGTCAAGGAATATGTTAAAAATCATAGAGATGTTATGAATGGAGCCAAAATTTAAGTTCTTGTCATTTTTACATTTGTTCCCCATGTTTACACCTTGTTAACCACCTATGGCATCTTTGATTCATTCATTCATTCATCCATTTACTCGTATGGTTAATTCTTAAAGAGGTCAATGATAACAATAAAATAGGATGTGTGAACCTAGGAGTAGTAGGAGCATTCCAATTTAGCATGCTTCATGTGAAAAGCTACTGTCTTTGAATTATCATCTTTTTTATGAAATTAACATGTTTAGAGCTTTGAATCAAGTGTTTAATGAAAGCATGATGTTAGAAAGTCTCGAGAATACTGATGATTGCTTGCATTCTTTATCTTTCTTTCAAGCTTTTCCAACCATAAAGCTAACCAATGAAAAGACCCAATACTTCAGGAATCAGTTTTAAGTGCCACGAACGATGCCTATATGGCCACACTAGAACCATCAAATAGACAAAAGCATTGATTTAGGTTGAGAGTGATGAGGACCATTTTTTCAAAATTAGGAGACTCCTTTAGGAACCAAACAAATGTGATATTCTCCTAAGAATCCTATTTTTGATAATTTGACATGAATCAAGATTTTCCTAGAAACATCCATATTTTTTTCAATAATCAAAAACTTAAGCTACCAGATCATACCCTGAAAGCGTCTCAAATCACATCTAGAGGCAATGTTACAAAATTACCTTGCTCCTTTTCAAAGCCTTTTGGACCATATCCCTTCCTATCAATTCGGTACCTCTAAGCCATTTTTGAAAAGCCTTTCTCAAGGTGCATTTGGGTCTCACCACTGCCCCTTATCCTTAATTCTTATTTATCATTTTGCTATCTTGGAACCAAATTCCTTGTGAATGCAAACCCTTAGGGATCAAACATAGAATATTCCCTATGGCCTAAACCTTGGCATTATGTCCCTTCTCATTAGTGGTAAACCAAAAGAGGCATGCCCAAGCATGTAGAGTGAAAAAGAAAAATAAGTTATGCTTTTAAAACAGGAAAATGAAAATGCAAACTATGGCAGCATGTGATTAAGATGTTCAAAATTTTTTCAAAACAATTTTCTTCCAAAAAAATGACTTTTTAGTTAACATAGTTGTGTTTGAGATGAAAAATGATCATCTTTCATCATCTTCTCGCAAATTAGAAAACTTCTCTTTGTTACCCCTTTGAGCTTAACAAATTTCTTCTTTTAAAGGAAACCTTGATCAAGGATCACCCTGTATGGGGGGCACAATAACCCTTTTAAGAAAAATACAGCAAATATCTCACTCGATAATGTGAAAATGCCTAGTATCAAGAGCAAGTTCAAAATATACCAAGTTTTTGAAATCTGGAATTCCTTTTGAAAAACAAAAAGAGCTAGCAAAACATAAAAATGAAAAAAGAAAGAGAAAAACTAAACTAGAAAAGGCAAAAGCAAAATCAGGAAATAAAGAATGAAAGATCAAGGAACAAAGACATCCTAAAAGTAAAAGGGATGGATGCCCTTACGAAAAGAATTCATCCTAGATCCAATCACCCCTAACGAAATTTAGGCCTTTATACCTTTTTTTTAGAACCATAAACCTTGGCCTACATTACAGTCCTCGAAAAGTCCATTTTGATCAAGCATGGCCAATTGAACTGATTAACCCATTCTTTAGGAAACTATTCTTTTGATAAATTTTGAGCCTTCTTAAAAAGCATAATGAAACAATCAATTAAAAAAATAACAAAATGGACAGATGAAGGCTCTAGGATGAAACCCAAAAATATATAGTCTATGGCAAAATAAGGAATTCTTAACATCATTCATGGGATTACCAAATTCTCAACAAGGAAACCATCATTCCAAAAGATACCTAAGGACACTTAGAAATCCTTGAACATCCCTAAAGTATCATCCTTGGAGGGACCAACTATTAAAATTAAGCCCTGCTTTTCCAAATTAGTCTTACAACCTTGAACTTGTCACAACCAATCTTAGTGCCAGCCGAAGTATTAGCAGTAAAAAGCTTAAAAAATCTCAAATTTATTTGATTTTCAAGGAATTCATGTTTTGTAAAAATTGGTCCATTCGTGAGTCTAAAGGAAAAAGGAATCAATTGACCTATCTTGAAACTTTCATAAACTAATAAACCCCTCTCCAAGCCCTTTATCCTACCTAAAAAAACCCAGTTCCCACTTAAGATTCTTCTAACCATATATAATTAGTCTTCAATAGACTTGAATATCATGCTAACTTAGAAGTTTTCATCAAACGAACATTCTAAGGAATACTTTTCTAATCCTAGGGCAAAGTTGGGATTTGAATGCCTCTTAGCTCGAAGAGAGAAACTATCAAGAAAGGTTAAGCCAAATTCAAAAAAGACTAACCATAGTTTTAACCTTTTCACCCTTCATAAGCAAACATGTAATCATTCATGAAAATATGCATTATTTGCATAGGCATTTGAGCATCACTTATCAACATACACGTCAGTTCAAGCGTAGTTGCATTATCACAGACTCTAGCATTTGCATTACTTTCCATGTATTCAAATAATGGCTAGTCTTAGTGTTTGCATGCATATAGGCTTTTGCACTCATATGCTTCCCCACCCAAGTGGATCTACATCACACCTATTCATTTGCATCCTTATAATTCATGCTCATGGACCTTCATATTTACGGGTATCCGTGTTCATGACCATCAAAACTCACGTGCATTTTCACTCACTTACAATCACACTCATGAGCATTCTTGTTAACCTATAATTGCACTCACATGCACACTTATTCACCTCATTTGCACTTACATGCATCCGTATTTATTTATTTGCACTTATGTGCATTCTTCTTTTTTTTCCATGCACACTCATAGGAAGTTATACTTATACTCACATACAAGCATGCTTACTTATATTTGCACTTACATGCATTCACTCGTAAGCATTCATTTGTACTATATGCATTTTTGTTTGTATCCATTTTATACTCATAAGCATCAGCACTCATAAGCATTTTTGCTCACAAGCATTAACATTCACGTGCGTTCTTACTCATGAGCATTAGTACCTCTATGCATTTTCATTCACCATTTTTGCATGTATGTGCTTTCGTTTTCATTCATTTGTATTCATGTGCATTCTTTTTCATATTTATTCATAGTCACAGGCATATATACTCATACTCAAACACACTCATATATAAGCACATTCACTTACATTTGTACTTCCATGCATACTCACTCATAAACATTCATACTTATATGTACTCCCATTTATGTTTGCTCGTACCCATGGGTTTTCTTGTATACTTTCATCATCACTCATGTCCATTCTCATACATAAGCATTTGCACTCATGTGCATTCCTATTTTTATCTACTCACACCCATATGCATCTCTGTCAACATGCATTCATTGTCAAGTGCATTCATATTCTCGTAGATCGGCATTCACAAATGGTCACCATGTCACCTCACATGCATGCGTATCATTCCATGGATATGGACGTCTTGATAATAAGCATAAACATCATTATCAACTTACTCATGATAATGCATATAATGGCATTTGTACCTTGGAATGACATTATAGCATACATCACATTTCTTTTTCTTGAGAATATTGACTAAAAATCTTTAAAAGCCTCTTTTGAGGATATTTAAAAAAACCCATGTATCGAGTAGTCCACAAAAACCTGAACACTTATCGTAAAAGCTCAGTGTAGCTATCTATGTTATGCACCTAGTGAAGTTAACCCATACTAAGAGTTAAAGCCCAATACAGCTGGCCATTAGGTAAGCCCAGTAAAGTTTGCCTATACCAAGAGTTAAAACCTAGTGTAGTTGGCCATGACATGAGCCAAGTAAAGTTGGCCCATACCAAAACGTTAAAGCTTAATGTAGTTGGCCATGATGTAAGCCCAGTAAAGTTGGCCTATACCAAAAGTTAAAGCCCAATGTAGCTATCCATGAGGTAAGCCTGGTGAAGTTGGCCGATACCAAAAGTTAAGCCCAATATAGATTACCATGTCATAAGCCCAGTGAAGTTAGCCTATGCTAAGAATCAAAGCCCAATGTAGCTAGCGATGTCATAAGCCTAGTAAAGTTAGCACTATCCATAAAGAGCTAAACACCAGTCAAGTCTATCCATAAAGACTTAGGCATCAATCGAATCTGTCTACAAAGAGCTGGGTACCAACCGGTTCTATCCACAAAGAGCTGGGCACCAACTGAATCTGTCCATAAAAAGTTGGGAACCAATTGAGTTCGTCCACAAAGAGCTAGGCAAAAATCGAGTCTATCCATAAAAAATTAAGCATTAGTCGAGTCTATCCATAAAGAGCTAGGCACCAATTGTGTTTGTCTACAAATAGCACTACTTCAGTCTGTCCACAAAGGGCTGGGCACTAATCGAGTATGTCCACTAAGAGTTGGGCACCAATCGAATCTATCCATAAAAAGCTAAGCACCTATCAATTCTGACCATAAAGAGCTGTGCACCAATTAAGTCTATTTACAAAAAGCAGGCACTAGTCGAGTTTGTTTATAAAAAGTTGGGCAACAATCAAGTCTGTCCACAAAAAGCTAGGCACTTGTTGAGTCAAAGTCCACGTTAATTGGCACCTATTTAGGGGGTCAAACCTTAGAAAACCCAAAAGCCTAGTATGAAGGTTAAAGTCTACAAAAACGTAATTAGATTTTTATCAAAATTATCGCTAATATATTATACCCACCATGATGAAACATTAATTAAATCTCATTTTTACTAGCACTCAAGAGACATCATCCTACCTCAAACAAACTTGTGTTTATTTGTCTTTGCCTTGTCCCTAATACGATGAAAAATGGGAAACCATGAAAGCCTATTTTGTCCAAGCCAATATTTAAGGAATCAGAGGTCATCATTTGGGATGCTATCAAGGTCATTTTGGCTGAGCATGCATTTGTTTCCTATCATTCCTAGCCTAAGCAAGAGGTTCCAAGAGTTAAAGGTGCATAAGTTTCACATTTTTGCATAAATGTATTGATACATAGACTTTATTTATTGATATAAGGCCTCTATGTCATCAAAATTCAAAGCTTCACAAGTTGTATTGATACAAATAAGGGTTATTTTGATGCATTTGCTTAATGAATTGATACATTGGTCAAATGTATCAATACGAGGCTTAGTAGTAGCTAAAATTCAATTTTTGGACAAAATATATTGATACATAAGTGATTGTATCAATACATTCTAAAAATCTATCAATATAATCTCAGTTGTATCAATATATTATGGGTTTTTTGCCTAGAAATATTGATACATCTAGGCAAAGTTGCCTAATTTGTGTCATTTTTCATTCTTTGCACCATTTAACTGAAAATCTGATTTGGCCACATTTTTGGTACCAAAAATCATCAAAATTCATTCCAAGCCTCAGGATTGGACTTGTGATTAGATCAAATACATTTTTTAAAGCCCAAATAGCCATAACAAGAGATATTTTCATGACTTAATGCAATTTGTTGGAGGGTAATATTAATCTTTCTCATTGCTTAGTTGCATAAAGTGGCCTTGATCCACTGTTTTTGCTGAGCAAGTCAATGGATTTGATGGATAGCTTAGCATAGTACATTGTTTACATTAGAGGTACATGCAAAATACCCTTATTTTTTGCATTTTGCCTTTATTATTCACATGGCCTTATAAGACCAATTTTGGGTCAACTGAGTGGGGATTCTTAATAGACATTCACACTCATTTTCATACACTGTTTCAACACTCTTCAGCCATCAAGAAAAACACAACACAATCTTTCATTTTCATAGCTTTGGTTAATGGGCTGTTTCATCCTCCTAAATTACTATAGGATTGTAAGAATTAGCTTATGATGCCATTGTCATTGAACCTCTTTGTTATGGACATCCAAATGTCCATAACCTGATCTGAGTCCAAGGAAACCTAAAAACCAAAAAACCTCCTCTGTTTTGTTTTAGTAGTATTATACTCAATACTTGAAAAATCATTTTTGAGCCCTAAAATAATTTTTCTAGAATTTCTTGATATTTTTCCCTTATAGGGCATCGAATTACCTTTCCAATGGTGTCTTGTTTGCCTTTGGATCAGTTCAAATAAAAAAGTTATGACTTTTCAAACCTTTATTATTTAGAATCCTAGAATAAACCATTTACATTCTATTTGACCCATTTTGGTCCACTAGATGATTCTTCTAGATTTTTAAAATGTTTCTTCTAAAAAGTTTGTGAATTTTCCTTTTCAAAAGGTATTGCTTGTGATTTAACAATTCAAAATGAGTCTGAGGTGATTTTTAAAAATTCGTTAAACCATTTCCGTTGTATATGCTACTAGTGTTGAAGCAAACTCAATTTCAAAAATTAATTTCACCTAGGAAGCAATTTTCTAAAATTATGGGATATTTTTATGTCAATTCTTGTTGAGTAAAATTTCCAATGATACCTTGTTTATCCCTTCAAGCCTTTGGATGAATTTGAAATAAATTCGAGAAAAGTGATAGCATGATGCTATCCCTTGTTTTTGGACTTAGAAAAATTAGACTAATTTCCCTGAACCAATTTTCAAAGCATGTGAAGGCTTAAAAATTCATCAAATTAATTCTCCATGAAGTTGAGTGTCAAAACAAGTCCCACAAGGCTCAGATCAAGGCCAAACAGAAAATTAATTTTATCTTTTATTCAAATTACCAATTTAAATTTTGAAATACCTATTTTCGCTAAAAAATTTTATTCCTTTTATTTTTTAAAAAAAAATTCTAAAATTTTTATCTTTTGGGGATACTCCAACCCTATTTTTCTAAGAGATACTTTAACCTTACTTTTTTCCAAACTCCATCACTAAGTTTCTCATCTTTGAGATACTCTAGCTTTATTTTTAAACTTAAAAAAAAATCTAAATTTTCTCTTTCCTAAACTTCCCATGCCTTTTTAATCAAAAACTTTTTCCTATACCTCAAATGACCACTGAGTCCAAACGCTTCTCAAAATTATCATTCTGATAATTTCTTAATAATCAAAGACAATTACAAGATACATTCTAGCTATCCTTCCTTTTAGGCTTTTGCGTGTTTATTTTTATGCAATGTTATTATATTCATTTTCGTCTCACTAACACATTTATCTTCGTGGTGTCCATTGGACATTGATATTTTCAAATCATTTTTTAAAAGTTATAAGGCCATGTTTCGTGTCAGTATCTTTCTAGTGCTTGACACAGAATATCTTATTTTTAAAATTAAATCTAAAGATCATTTTCATAAAAAATCCACATATTCCTTATGCCTCCGAGGTACATACATGATTTAAATTTTTTTTCAAATTTAGGTTTGCAATTTTCACATAAAATCCATTCATTCAAATGGAATTATATCAAAATAATGATAAGTCAAAATTTGAGAAAATCAAAACCAATATAAGACATGGCTAGTGGGTATCGATTTTGGACGTTGTGGAGGCACTAATCTTTCCCCACGCGTAACCATTTCCCAAACCCAACTAACAAATTTTTGGACCTTGTAGACCTTGAGATTGATGTTTTGAGTTTCGTGACTCAAAATATCATTTCCAATAGGCATCTAATCATGCCTAATCTAAAATGATTGACACAGAATATCTTATTTTTAAAATTAAATCTAAAGATCATTTTCATAAAAAATCCACATATTCCTTACACCTCTGAGGTACATACGTGATTTAAATTTTTCTTCAAATTTAGGTTTGCAATTTTCACATAAAATCCATTCATTCAAAGGGAATTATATCAAAATAATGATAAGTCAAAAATTGAGAAAATCAAAACCAATATAATACATGGCTAGTGGGTATCAATTTTGGACGTTGTGGAGGTGCTAATCTTTCCCTACGCGAAACCAATTCCCAAACCCAACTAACGAATTTTTGGACCTAGTAGACCTTGAGATTGATGTTTTGAGTTTCGTGACTCAAAATATCATTTCCAATAGGCATCTAATCATGCCTAATCTAAAATGATTGATGGAGACTCTAAGTCTTTAGCCATTTTGTGGTGGCCATTCATGACCGATTAGACGAGTAATTTGTCTGAAGGTTCTTTTCCTTGTTATCATCTCATCATGTCTAATTCAAATCCTGATTAAGGATACCTAAAGGCAATTCTTGATATTTCTTTTAAGTTATACGTGTCACCATCTGAGTGATTTAGGTAAATGTTGTACTGGGTAAAGGTATATGACATCACAAGGTCTTTCCTTTTTAAAGGTTTTTTGAATCACCTGTGTGGATAACCATCAGAGCCTCTTTGTATTGATTTGATTGATCTAGTGTTTTAGTTGCTAATGATTGCAAAATTGTTCTGATTTTGATCTTGTTTTAATCCATTTCATGTATTAAAAATTTAAAAAATTATTACTACTTAGTTTCTAATTTTCCATTTTGCTAATTCATATTTATTTTTCAACATTAATTAGTTTAAAATGTGATTTTAATTAAATTGATAAAAGAGTCATGAAATTGTCATGAATTCTTCATAATACTTGTTGGAAAATTTTGACTGAGTTGAAAACATTTTAACTTCGGGCCATAACAGGTGTACTAGGTGCACATATATCTTGCAGCACTTTGTCTTTCTTCTTGGAACTTTGTTGCAGCATCCATGGCAGCAAGTTGCTGCAATTGCTATAATTTTTAGACGTTTAGTGGGAGGATCATAATGCTAATTGAGTTAAGCTAGGATAGCTTATGATAGCCATGTATAGAGTGGACTCTTAGTAGGAATAGGACTCCTAGTTTTGCGCCACTTCTTTAAGAAATTAAGGAAGTTTAATCCAACATGGATTCTTGAGATTTAAGGTCTGATATGATTAGATCAATATAATCCAAAATAAATATAAATAAATAAAAAAAGATAAACTTACTAAAAGTTCACATGGTTGGCACTATCCATTTCCCTAAAAGGTTAAGTTCCATTAAAACTCCTAGTTATCATCAAACAACTAATTATTCTGTTGTAATTTATCTCTTAAATTGTTTAAGATATGAATTGGATAAGGTAATAAACATGAAATTAAGTTCAATTAAATTGTTTAATTGAGGAAAAATAATTACTTTAAATGATTAATCCTAATTCTATTAAGATTTCTTCTGATGTGATTGGAATAAATGTTAATTGTGCAAAAAAATTATTTTTCTTAATCAAATTAAAAATAGATCAAATATTTAACTTTGAAAGTTGGTAACTTGAATTTAAAACACATTTACATTCATAATTTGATTATGGATGTATCGGATGATTATAGCTAGGCCCAAAATGATTGTGAATGTATGGTTAATTGTTCACAGATGTTTAAATTTCTTAAATAAGGTGTACGAACCCTTTCTTATCTTTATTTCTCTTTGCGGTTGTAAAATTCTTTTTTCATTTAATTTCCTTCAAATGTAACATGAGGTTTCTTTATGACAAATATAAAAGTGTAAAATTAATTGCAGTTGGGAAAGATTTTTGTAACTAGAAAATAGAGATCAAAGTGAAGGCACCATGAAGCTAGGGATAGCAAGAAGCTTTTAAAGACTTTATATGTAATCACTTATGAATTGAGCAAACAATTTTCTTTGATGGCTTAAGGAAATTGCATTAAATAAAGTCCATAATTATCCAAGTAGTATGAATGATAGTAGATTTATTTTATGCAATATAATAAATGCTATACAAGCAAATATGATGAGACCTTAATTAAAAGGATAAAATGAATAATGAAGTCCTTCATATAGTATTAAGGCACATGCTTCACACGATAAAGATGATTTCTATTATTCATAAAAAAATACTCAAGTTTTGACCATGGGAAACTTGTTGGGCTATCCCCAAGGTTTTTATCATTTGAACTGCATGTGTTATGAATGATAGGTCTTGCTCAACTAATGTTGTGTTGTCTAGATGCTTGCAAACTTTACCGTCTGACGTTAGAGGTGATGGTTAGGTGAAATGCTTGTGATGCATTTGGGCAAATAGTCATCACCTAACTAATTTGGGAGTTGGATAGAGATGCAATTGGCAAGTTATATTGCTTACCCAATTAGGACTATTGTAATTTATTAGGCTATCCCCAAGATTGCAACATGTTGAGAGGGGTCCTAGCCTATAAAAAAATACTTTAAAGAGATATTTGAATAACATTGAGGGATATTATTTTAAAAAATTAGTGGAAAGGCCAAAAAAGATTTAATACCTCATTATTATTGGTTTAAAAACATGAATAACTAAATATACTTTTTTTCGAACTAGGTTGTTGATAATGGTATTTATATTAACAGCATTGAGCGGCATAATTGATGCCATTAGCCTAAAATATTTGGACTCTATGACATATTGAGAAATGTTCTTAATAAAAGAAAGGTTGATGACTTCCACATTAACATAATTGAGCTGAGTTACTCTAATATTGATTCAACCTTTTGGATAATTAATTTAGGATGTCGATCACATTAGGTAATGAAATAAGCTTGTTAAAGAACAATAGAAAATTAGGCTCAAATTAGGTGTTTCTTAGAATGAGCAAGAGATCAAAAGTTAAAGCCATTACCATTCGAACCTATCCCTTATCATTGCCTTCAGGCATGACCGTAGAACTAAAAGAATGTCTTTATGTTCCTAGATTGTCTAGAAATATCAATTCAGTTTCATAATTAACTATAAAGGATGATTTTGAGTTTAGGATAAAAGGTAAATTTACACAATTATCCTAAATGACATGGTCCATAGATCGTCATCATTACAAAATAGGCTATTTGTGTTGGATCTTGAAATGCCTATGCTCAACATAAATGTGAAGAATTCAAAGGAAAATAATCCATCAAAAGATTATATTTGGCATTTTAGGCTTGGACATTTCAAGAATACTTGAATAGCCAAGTTACACAAAGAACGCTATCTTAACCCATTTGATTATGAATCATATAGAACATGTAAATGTTGTCTCCTTCGTAAAATGACCAAAACACCCTTTACTAGAAAATGTGAAATGGTTGGTGATTTTTACGCCTAATACAACAAATTTATGTGGACCAATGAATACAATGGCTAGGAATAAGTATTCGTACTTCATTACCTTTATTGATGATTACTCAAGATATGGATATACATACTTAATGAAGTACAAGTCCAAAGCTTTCGAAAGTTTAAAGAGTTTAAGGCTAAAGTAGTGAAACAAACTGGTAAGAGAATTCTAACTCTTAGATCCAATGAGGGTGAGAATACTTAAGTTAAGAAGTATTAGGTCATCTAACAAAAAAATAGTATTCTATCACAATGGACTCCACCTGGAAATCCACAACATAACAAAGTGTCTCAAAGGAAAAATCAAACCTTGTTGGACATGGTTTAATCCATGATGTCTAAGGCTAACTTTTTTATATCTTTTTAAGGATTTATCTTGAAAACTGTTGCATATCTTTTGAATAGGTTTCCATCCAAATCTGTGGATAAGATGTCATAAGAGATGTGGCATGGTAGAAAACCACTGTTGTCTTATGTTAAAATTTTAGGCTGTACTATTTATGTAAGGTGAATAGCATTTGATAAATTTCTAACAAGATTAGTTAAGTGTAAACTATTGGGGTATCCTAGAGAATCTCATGGGTACTATTTTTACCACCTGACTGAATAAAAAGTGCTTTCTTTTTTAAAACATGCAGTCTTCTTGAAGAAAGAGTTTCTACTATAAGAGTTTGGTAAAATTGATCTTGAATAAGTTCACAAAACATAGTTTAACATTTCTATAGAGCCAGAGTAAGGGGCGAAGCATCAGATGCTCCACCTGAAACTCAAAAGATATAAAAACTCTATTGATCCATTAGGATAAGGCAAGCTCCAAAAAACATGATCAAGATAACTTGCCATGTGATATTGAACCTACCAATTATGAGAATGCAATGTCTGACATTGATTCTGAAAAATGGCTTGACTTCATGAAGTCTAAAATAGATGCATGGAAGTTAACCAAGATGGACATTGGTTGACTCACCTGAAGGGATAAAACATATAAAGTATAATATGGGTCTTTAAGAGAATGATTAATATAGATGGCAATGTGCAAAAGCATAAGGCAAGACTAGTGGTAAAAAGTTATAGTCAAATTAAAGGCGTTGATTGGAAAAGAACCTTTTCACTAGTTGCCATGGTAAAATCCATTCAAATTATGCGTGCTATTCCTATGTACTATGATTGTGAGATATGGCAAATAGATGTAAAAACTGCATTCCATTAATGAAAATTTGCAAGAGGAAGTGTACATGACACAACCTGATGTTTTATATCCATCAAGTTATGATTGCTACTACTATGTGCTATAATTACGAGATATAGCAAACGGATGTAAAAACTGTATTCCCTAATGAAAATTTCCTAGTCAAATCCGAATCAGGTGTTAAACTAAAAAAGTCAATTTATGGGTTAAAACAAGCTTCATGGAGTTGGAATATCATATTCAATGAAGCAATAAAAGAATTTGGCTTTAAAAAGAATCTTAATGATCCATATGTCTATAAGAAGGTAAACGAGTAGGTTATTGTCTTCTTGGTTATATATGTTGATGACATATTGCTCATAGGAAACAACATACCAATGTTACATCACACTAAGGTTTGACTGTCCAAAAAATTCTCTATAAAGGATTTAGAAGAAGCAACATTCATTCTGGAAATTAAGATCTATAGAGATAGATTAAAAGGACTGCTTAGTTTATCCTAATCCACTTACATGGGCAAAAAGATAAAAAGGTTTACCATGGAAAATTTTAAGAGAATACCTACTTATGGTACACAGCATGCATTACTAGAAATAAATGTTTCCTAAAACACATTGGCCTTGCAAAGGAATTGAAATGAGTTACAATTATAGGATCCTTATGCATCAAAGCTATTTCTCTAAAATGTTCTAGATCATCGTATTGTCAAGAAAGGGCATTGACAATGCATAAATATTGGTATATGTTAAACTTCCATGCATTTGATGCATGCAACTAATCGTAAGTTTAGAGGTACTTTGGAATAGCATATGAGCGTTTGTCAAGTAAAACAAGTTCACTAAACATGACATGCAATAAGAGTTCCATTTGGTATTTCACTCAATATCTATAGAAATACTCTCATGTGTCAGTATTGTAAGTGATCTTTAGACTTGTGATACAAGCTTATCTTGTATTTGGAGTCTTATACTTAGATATCATCATAAATGGGTACAAAATAGATGGATGCCTATGGTAGGGTGGTTTTGGGTATAGAATAAAACATACTAAAGGTGGATAAATAGTCTAAAGAAGATTTATCACCCAAAGTGATTTAAGGGGACATATCTCACATGTATCTCACCTGCGTTAACTTAAAGTCCTTTGTCAAAGCAATACTGATTATGAAGTTAACACATAGGGGTTGGAAACTAATAAGGGAAAGGGTAAAAGTAGACATTAAACCCTTCTTTTTCTATTTTTAGTATATATGATGAAAGGATTTAATTACACTAAGATACTATAAACTAAAGGGCTTATCAAAACCAAATTAACACTCCTTGCATGTTAGGATGTCAATCTTGGTCTATAAATATAAATATTCTTAATTTAGTAATCTATATTTATTACCAATATAATAGGTGCTTAATGAGTCACATGTACAAGGGTGATTAGTAGAAATTAAAATGAGACTAGGCTTATTTGAGTAATAAAAGTAAGAGTTACTTAGGCTTAATTTGACTGTTTTATGTGGGCTAAGGACTAAATTACAAACTAACCAAAAGTTAGAAAGCACTAACCCTAGGCATTTAAGCTTATGTTTGCCATCTCTTATGGTAGGAATATTCTTGGATTTGCAACACTTTGACCTCTAAAATAGGCTATTGTATTATCTCCCTATTTTCCCAAGGGAGATTACGCAATCCTACATTTTCTTGAAGAAATATTGTTATTTTTAGTAGTTTTGATTATAGAATCAAGTGAGATCAAAGGCAAAGGGAAACTTTTTGAAATCAAAGCTTTTAGCATGTCTCCCAGCTAACAAAGTCTGTCTTTTTTAAAGGTTTTTTGAATCACTTGTATGGATAACCATTAAGGCTAGACACTTGGATAGCTTTGGTTTACAACTTCTTATGGTCATGGAATTACTCCAAGATATCTTTAGGCTGAGGCATGAGAATTCTTAAATTATTATTTGAGTTCTTGATTTAAAAGAGTTATTAGAAACCATACAAGTCGATTCAATTTAAGGAGTTTTAGTATTATTTATTTTTTACATTTTTGTTACTATTTATTTAATATGATTAAAAGTTTTTATAATCTATTCATTCATAAACTCGAAACTTCCTACAAAAAGATGGTGCTGAAGGCTTTAAGACTCTCATTTGAGCACATAATCAAAATAAAGTGTCTTATGGCCTTTAAGTTAAGCATAAATGCCATGGATCTTAAAAGACACTTGATCGTGAGACATCTTCACTTCAATGATGACAACTACTCTTATTGGAAAATAATGATAAGACTCTTTGCTCATACAAATGACAATAATGTTTGAAGGGTTATCAAATAGGCCACTTATCCCAAAGAAGAGATAGAAAAACCTTAGTGCCTAAGGAAAATAATGAATGGGATGAACATGACACCAAGTTTGAATAAAGTAATACCTCATGCACACTCTATTCTGTGCTCTAACCCCTAATGAATACAATAGAGTTTCACTTTGTGATGCTACCAATTAAGTATGGACAAGTTGGCAATCACTTATAAAGAACAAATCAAGGCAAGGAATCCAAGATTAATATGCTTACCTTTGACTACAAGTTGTCTAAGATGAAGCCCAAGAAAAGCATCAGAGAGATATTTGATCAATTTACAGTGTCATTAATGGCTTAAAAGCTTTTAGGAAGACATATGTAAAGAAGGATATGGTGAAAAAAACCTTCTAAATAGTCTTCCAAAATCTTAAGATGTAAAAGTGATTATAATTAAGGAATCAAAAAATGCAAAAAACATTCTCCTTGGATAAACACATAACCTTTCTCCTAACCTATGAGATACAAATCAAGCATGGGTAAGAGCAAAAAAAAAGCTCGTGTTGCTTTCAAATCAATTACCTAAATTAATGACAAACTTTATGATGTTTGTGTGCAAGGAAAATATAGAAGACCTTTTTTCAAAGTAATAAATATTGTTTCAACTACTAGAGTATTTCAATTGATTCATATTAACTTTTTTTAGTCTAATTAGGACATTGAGTTTGATGGAAAACAATATGGATTTTTATTGTTAATGATTAATCTAAATATACATGGTTTTTTTTTCAAAGTTCTAAGGATGAAGCTTTGAAAAAAATCATCATTTTTTGTAAAGTAATTTTAAATGAAAAAGGGTACTTTATTTCTATAATAAGAAGTGATTATGGAAAAAAAAATTTGAAAATCTTGATTTTGACAAATTTTGTAAATGAAACTGGCATTAGTCATAACTTCTCGACTTTTATAACCTTTCAACAAGATGGAGTTGTTAAAAGGAAAAATAAAACCTTGGGAAGAATGGCTTGGAATATGCTTTGTGAAAATAATTTATCAAGATATTTAAAGCGAAAGCTATAAATACTTCTTGTTAAAATAAATGAGCTATGGTTAAGTTAATTTTAAAGGAAATTCCATATAAACTTTTTAAAAGAAAAAAGCCTAATGTTAGCTATTTTCATCTTTTTAGCTGTAAATGTTTTAATGTTAAATAATGCAATATACAATCTTAATAAATTTGATGCAAAAAGTGATGAAGGTATTTTTTTTTTTTTTGCTATTTTATAAATTCTAAAGCATTTAGAGTCTTTAACAAGAGATCCTTAGTTGTTAAAAACTCTATACATGTTATATTAGATAAAACTAATCAACTTTGAAAAATGTATCTCTTGTTAATGATGATTTAGAAATATTTGAAAAAGAACTAAATTAAGGCATCACACAAATAGCAAGATCAACTTGTCAAAGGTGAAAAAACCTTCAAAAGAAGATGAGCTTTGTGAACCCATTCAAGTTAAAAGAGAAACAAATCTTTCTAGAGAATTGATTAATGTAAAAAATGGTGAGTTTCTTTGAGATCCAAATTAAAGTGTATGAACTAGATCTTTTCTTAAAAACACTTGTAATTATGTTGCTTTTCTTTCTCAAATTAAACCTAAAAACATTGAAGAGGCCTTGAGGGATGATCATTGGATTATGGCCATGCAGAAAGAATTAAATTAATTTGAGAAAAGCAAAGTCTAAAACTTAATAAAGAGACCTAGTGATTATTCTATATAAGAATAAAATGGGTTTTTAGAAACAAACATGATGAGAGTGGAACCATTGTTAGAAATAAAGCTATATTAGTTGCTAAAAGATATGATCATGAAAAAAGAATTGATGAAGACTTATACTGTCGTAGCTAAATTAGAAGTTATTAAAATTCTTGTAGCCTTTGCATGTTTTAATGATTTCAAACTATTTCAAATGGTTGTTAAAAGTGCATTTTTAAATGGTTTTCTAAATAAAAAAGTTTATATTAAGCAACCACCTAGTTTTGAGAATCCTTATTTTTTATCCACATTTTTAAACTTTCAAAAGCTTTATATGGTTTGAAAAAGCTTCTAAATCTTAGTATGAAAGTCTTTAAAAATGCAAAAAAAGTTTTAATTGTAGCAAAACTTATACTACAAATTTTATAAAAGTTGAAGGCAAGGACATTCATGTTGTTCAATTTTATATTTGGTGCTAGTAATAAATCCTTTTATCAAGAATTTTCAACTTATGCAAGGTGAATTCAAGATCAGTCTGATGGGAAAACTTACTTTCTTTCTGGGGCTACAAGTCAAGTAAGCTAAAAATGGCTTCTTCATCAATCAAGCAAAATACATTAAAGAACTACTCAAGAGGTTTGAGATGGATAGCGCCAAGCCTTATTTTACACCTGTGAGTACTTTAACCAAGCTTGAAAAGATAAAGGAAGTAAATATGTTTACACTAAACTCTATAAGTCTATGATTGGTTCATTGCTCTATCTTATCATAAGTATACCTGATATCATGTTTAGTGTCTGGCTATATGCTAGATATCAATCATCACCTAGCAAGTTCCAATTAGTTGCCGTTAAATAAATATTTTGTTAACTTAGATGCACACTTAATTTATGCTTATGGTATCTAAAAAGATCATTTTTTTATTTGCATGTTAACTAGCATAGGGCTTTTGGTGGTTGTAAAATTGATAAGAAAAACACTTTTGGTGTTAGTCAATTTCTTGAGAATATGATCATATCATGGTCTTCTAAGAAACAAAATACTATTATCGTATCCAAAATTGAAGCAAAATATCTATTTGTGATGAGTTGTTGTGCCCAACTCTTATGGATAAAACAACAAATGGAAGATTGTGGAATTACCATCAATACCATCAATCACTAGTTCTATGAATCTCACCAAAAAACCTATCAACATAAAAGAACGAAGCACATAGGGATAAGACATCACTTTATAGAGATCATGTTAAAGATAGTAATATTGTGCTTGAGTTTGTTGATACTTGTATCAATTAATGGATATATTCATCAATCCACTTGATAAAAATAGATTTTCATTATTAAAGGTTAAATTGAACTAGTGAATACACCTTGATTATGCTTGATGTTTTGTTCTTTAATAATGTTAGCAAGTTTAATAAGTATTGATTTAGCTCATAAACTAGTCCCAACAATATTTGAATGTTGAAAGCATTTGTTTGATAAGTCAATTTTGTTTGATGAACATTTGATGCATATATGGTGATGTGTGTATTTGACTTGAATTTGTCACTTTTCTTGTTATGAGTGTGTTTACTATGTTTCTTGAATTCATGCCCCTTGAATATGCAAATATGGTTCTCTAGAATCACAATGTTACATAAAAATATGTTTAACTTCATATATGCATCCATATGTTTCAAAAATTGCATACTCACCTTTTAATCCAAGATATTACCGATTAAACCTAAATTTTGATGATTCTTACTCTTTAAGATCAAAATCATGCATAATGAATTCAATACATAAGTTTTTGAATGAAAAATTACTAGCTTTTCCATATTTTTCTCAAAAAACTAGTCATAAGTATCGATTCTTAAGGATAAAAATATGATAACTTTATTTAAAAACTATAAAAACTAGATTTTTGAATAAAGTATTAATACCCGGTATTAATACATTTCGGGTCTTAAAACCTCCACATGCATGCCTTTCTTCCCATACATGCTTCATCTCATAGATCTTTATCTCTCTCTCATAAAACCCCCTTGTCCATTACACTTAAGCCATACCACATCAAAATATAACCTTTTTCCTCTATTTTTCTTTATTACTAACATATCAACCCTTCTACAATCCATTTTCTTTTTAAATTTCTTCTTTAAATCACCAATATTCCATCAAATTCATAAATTAAACTTCTCAAACCCTAACCCTCTTTCCTTATAATCTTTTAAATTTGTGTTGTTTGTGTAATTTTCTCTTTATAAATCACTTCCCAATCATTCTCCTTGCTCAAATTCATTTTTAACTCATCACATCACCATGAAAAAAATTCTTCCAAGATTTAAAATCCCCAAATTTTAAACCCTAACCCTACATTACGATATTTTTCTTCAAAATTTCCTTTAAATTTTATGTTTTTCATCTTTAATCCCGTCTCCCTATTGTGTTGATTATGTTGGCTTGAATGCCATCTCCACAAAGCCCCTCACCATTTTATCTTCATCCTCCCACCACCTATTCGACAAAATAAATCAACCAAAGTTGTTTCCATAGCTAGCCTCAGCCACACCTTGTACCCATCCAAAATCTACTTCATTTTACATCTAAAACCATCAAACAAATAGCCCTCACCGACACCGCCATCTAACAACTCCAATTTGTCTGTAGCATAATTCAAAATTAAATATAGGTTTTTATGGTTATGTTTTTGGACAAATGCATAGAAATGGGTTAAGGTAGTTCTTAAAGTGAAAGTAGAGGATTTAATTCTCCTAATAATTCCACAATGGTAAATGTAGACACTAATTTTGGTCTGGGGCCCTATATAACTAACCATGCCCCATCCTTAACCTCCGTTAAGGATGCTTCACCCTCCAAAGCTCTAAACCTTATTCCATCAAGACTCCATAAGGGTTTTGAAGTCTTGATAAGTCAAAAATAAAACAAAAGCTCAAAAGATCAACTTGAGTCAAGTTTGTTTAGCTTAGGGTCAAACTTGGTTACTAGCCAAATTCGGTCAAACTAAGTTGACTCAAGACAAACCTTGTCAAATTTAGCCAAACATCTCAAATTGGGTGTAATTGAGTCAAAATCAATTGGAAAATTGAAATCAAAACGGATTGACGGAAACCAACCAAATTGAGAAAAGTCAAGCATTAATCAAATTTGGTGGGAAAAGTCTATGCAAGGCCTAAAAATGAGAAATTTTACGCATATAGAATTTTCAATTTAGCCCTCAATTAAATTTTTACATGTAGAACTTTTATTAGTTAAAATTTTTACATATAGAATTTTTAGATAAACTTTCTATAGATAGAATTTTTAATTCTTCCATATGAAATTTTCAATCTAACTTTTACATGTAGAATCTTCAGTTAAACTTTCACATATGATATTTTTCCATTGAACTTCTTAAATATAGAATTTAATTAAACTTTTTACACATGGAATTTTTTACACCTTTGTACATAGGATTTTTACTTAGACTTTTTGCACGTAGACATTTCAATTAAACCTTTTGATTCACTTAACTAGAATTTTTATATAGAATATTCAATTATTTTTTATCATTAGAATCCTTGCACATAGAATTTTCAATAGAATCTTTTGTTACATATGAAATTTTTAATTAGGATTTTTGCATGTAGAATCATTAATTAGACTTTTTACACATGGAATTTTTAATTAAACCGTGATGATACAAATAAAATATTAGTTGGAATTTTTTGCATATAGGATTTTTAATTAGGCCTTATACTTATAGAATTTTCAGTTAATTTCGTTACATATATCACTTTTTAAGTAATTACTTTTTCTACATAAAGAATCTTTTAATTAATTTTTTTCTTACTAATTAATTTTAATAATTAAACCAATAGATTTTTTTGTAGGATATTTCCAACAAAAAATATTAGTTTTGATTTTTTTACACCAAGAAATATGCCTTTAAACACTATAGACACCCTATTTTATCTAGGCTAATTTTTGGTATCCTAGAATGTAATCGAAAGATAACATAATTAAAGATGTAAAAGTAAAAATAGGGACGACTATCAAGTGCCATGTTGCCAAGCACTATTAGGCGACACAATTTCAGGCGAAAAACTTTTTTGAGAAAGTTTGAAATGCCTAGGGATTGCATTAAAGAAAAATGTAAAACGGAGGCATGAAAGGTCACTATTTGAGGTGTCACCAAGGTTATAAGAACAAGCATGGATCAATCCCCATCATTCCTAGCCATAGTAAGAGGTTCAAAAGCCAAAGGTGCATGAAATCCATATTTACATGAGTAATTATCGATATATGGCCTTTAACTATTAATACAAGGCTTCCATATCCCAAAAGTTTAAATTTTCACATGATGTATTGATATAAAAGCATAGTGTATCGATACAAGTGCTTCTGTATTGATACACAGACCTTTCGTATTGATATGGGCTTCATAGTAGCTTAAAAATCCACTTTTACTAGTCAGTATCAATATAAAGAGTGCTGGCATGATACTAGCCTCTAGGTATTGATACCAAGAGCAAAAATTTGCTCTAAGTATCGATACAATACACATTGTATTGATACTCCAAGCTAAAATGTTAATGACATTTTCACCTCTTTACACCATGACATTAAAATAGGAATAGGACTATGTTTTTAGCTCCAAAAATCATCCAAATGCATAGCAAGCCTCAACATTGGACTTATGATTAGGTTTTAACAAATTGTTTAGCCAAAATAGCCATGACAAGGGACATTTTCATGACTTAATTCAATTTGTTATAAGGCAACATTAGACTTTCTCATTGTTTAACTGCCAAAATTGGCCTTGATCCATTGCTTTTTGCTGAGCAAGCCAACGAGCTTAGTGGGCACTGAGCATAGTACTTTGTCCATGCATGAGGTACATACACTAAAACTAAAAATGAGCTTGCTTTTTACATGTGGTCTTCATTATTCACATAGTCATATAAGGCCAAATGTTTAGCTGAGCACACAAACATAGAAAAAAAGACACAAATTTCAAACAATCTCCAAAAACTCTCTGTAGCACCATCCTTTCAAAAACCTTTCATTCCCATAGCTTCTCAAAGCCACCACCAAAAACATTTCCAAAACCTTCTGTTTCATCTTTTTTCATCTCAAACCTTCCTTCCATTATTAGCAAATCCCTTAAGCTCATTTTGGCTAGCCTTTTCTTGCTAATCACTAGCAAAAAGAGAAAGAAAAAAAGTGAGCTCAAAGTTAACAAGCCTACTCAAAGACTCAAGTAAGGTTTGATGCTACTTAGTATTTTTCATCTCTTTTTCATCTTATTTATCATTATTTTCATCATTTTAGAGAGCTATATCCATGTGACATGACCCTATTCCTAGGACTCTCATGCACTTTATGGCCTTGTTTATGGTAGACCTAGGATATTTGGTGTTATACTGACTCCTTTGCCATGCTTCACCATGTTTATGTGCTTGGTTTGCCTTAAAAACATGTTTTAATGTTATTCTAAAAATTCAAGCAAACCTTTTCTTGTTTAAGCATGTTTACAACATTTCCATGGTATAACTTTTTTTGTCATTCATGAAACTAATGTGCCCATGCACTAAATTATCACTTTCTTACATTTTTGTTATTAATATCATAACAAAATGCCATTTTTCCATGTCTTACATGTTATTCATGCCCATTTACATGAACATCATATTTGGCCCATCTCATGTCTGTCAAGATGCTTGCTTGTTTACTATCAAAATTTGATTTTTTTCAAAACTTCCCTAAGTTAAAAGTCGGTTAACCTTAATAAATGAGGATTAACATGGATTTAAGGTTCTTTATCTCATTAGTCATCCATTATTAGGGAAAAAATCAAGTTTTTATGTTTGGATTCAAAGGTTTTTAAGGTTAAAATTCCTATTTTCAAAAATAAAAATACTTGCTTTCTTATTCTAATTATTTGTGCCTTGCTCCTTGCCTAGAGTCCTTATGATATGGTCAATAGGTTATTTCATCATCTCAAATCACTCTCGGATTATGAGATGAACCTATAAAGCCCGTGTCACTGCTTCCCTATTGTCATTGATGTTCGGATGTCCATGGCTCAAGTCTAGGCCTAAAAAACCTAAAAAAATGTGAAAAAAATAAAAAAAACTCCCCTATTTTTATCTTGATAGCACTATAGTCATGAATTGAAAAATTAATTTTGAAGCTTGAAACATTTTTAAAAAATTTTCAAATATTTTCCCTAAAATTTCATTAAATTACTTTTCCAATGGTATTTTGTTTGCACTTGGATCATTTCGACTGAGAGAGATATAGATTTTTCGATTAAAGTTGTTTGGAACCCCTAAAATTAGCTATCCGTATTTTGTTTGGGAAATTTTAGCTTATCAGATGATTTTTTTGAATTCTTAAAATATTTTTCATGGAAACTGAATGAAATTCCCTTTTCGAAAAGGTATCATTTGCAATTTAGTGATTCTTTATGAGCCGAGAATGATTTTTTAAAGTTCATCACACCATTTTCCCTGCGTATGCTGTTAGTGACATGCTTAACCTAACTTCAATGATTATTTCCACCAAGAAAGTGATTTGTGGGGGCTTTTAGAATATTTTTACATTAAAACCTTATTGAGTCACCTTTCCAATGGCATATCTCCTACTAACACCTTTGAATTTTCCTAGAATAAATTTGAAAAGAGGGTCAGTGTGAGGATGTCCCCTATTTTCAGCATTAGTTGAAATTAATTGATTTTTCCAAATTCCCACTTTGAAATATTTGAATGCCTCTAAGTGGCATCAATTAGTCCTTTCGAGTTAAAATATGTGCATTAGCTTTGCCAATTCAAATCAAGGCATAACTAATCTTCATTATGTCAACTATATTTTTATAAATTTCTTTTTTTTCAATCAAAATCACCTATTTTTTCAATTAGTTGTCAAAAAAGTCATTTCATTAAGAAATTATTGAACCTTTGTCAAGATAAATCCTTAAAGCTTGTATTTCTAAATTCATCAAAGTTTTCGTCTATGGGGATACTCCAACCCTATCTTCCGAGGGGATACTCCAACACAACTTTTACAAACTTTATTCAAATTTTAAAACTTATCAAAGTTTTCAACTACAAGGAAACTCCAACTCTGTCTTCCAAGGGGATGCTCTAACTTTATCTTCCGAGGAGATACTCAAACCCTATTTTTGAAAAACATTATCAAAATATAGTCAAATTTTGTTAATTTAAACTTGTCAATCTCTTTTTTCTCAAAATTGTCAAGAAAAAAATTAAATTTTCTCTTTCTAGATTTCCTTTGGACATTTTAATATTCAAATCTGATTTTTATGCCTCGATCAGTCAATGGATCCCAACACATCTCTAAATTGTCAACTTGATTATTTCAAGATAATCTATGACAATTATGGATACATGCTGCTCATCCTTTTTCTTTCTCTTTTGTTGTTCTGTGTGATTTATTTTATGCAATATTATCTCATTTTATCATCTTACTAACAAGTTTCCTTTTTGATGTCATCTTGCATCCATATTTTCAAAATCATTTTTCAAAAATTATAAGGTAATGTTCTGTGTCCAATGCTTGACAAGGAATATACTATTTTTAAAAAATAAAATCTAGAGATAATTTTCATATAAAACCCTATGTTCCCTACCTCTCTAGGGCGTTAATGTGATTTAAATTTTTCTCTAAAATCCACATTTATTTATTCAAATTCATGCATAAGAAGAAAGCCAAAATCAAATAAACCAAGACTAAGTTAAGACATTACTAGAAAATGTATCAATTTTGGGCTTCAAAGGCAGGTTCATATCTCTTTGTACGTAACCAACTCCTAAACCTAACTATCAAATCTTCAAATTACGCAAACCATGAATCGATGTTTCGAGTTTCATAACTCTGAATATCAGATTTAATAGGCATCTGATCATGCCTAGCCTAAATGATCAATGGCGACTCCAATTGTTAGCCATTTCATGATGGCCACTGAGACTAGTTGGATGAGCAATTTGTCCGATGGTCTCCTTTCATGGTCAAGAGCCAAGAATTTGCACTTTCTCACTCTAAAAAAGAAAGAGTCCCGATCGAGAGGGTATTTCTTGATCAAGAAATACTTTTAAGTCATGTGTGATTCCTTTTCCAGAAAGCATACAAACACATTTCCATCATGTACAAAAAAGCCATCATTTTCCCTAAGTTAAATAGCTCACATAAAAATCATTTTCATATAAGAGTTAGGTTGAATCTTACAAGTAAGCTTGCATGAGACAAAACAAAAAGAATAATGAAGAAAATATGAAAAAAAAATCAGTAGAAAGATCTATTTTTTCTCCCATAAGTGATGCCACTTTAAAGGTAAAGGGGGCTTCATCTTTTTCTTTCACACTCCAAGAGCTTGGACACTATTTTTATGAAAGCTTGAAAAAAAAAAGAGAAAAAAAAAAGAAAAAAAAGTATGAGAGTTCTAGCAAAATTTTTCTATGGTAAACTTCTTTCTTTTTTTACATGGTCATCTTCATCTCCATTGTATTTTATTTTCTTGAAGTTATGTTCATTTTTAATTTGTTTAGCTTATCTTTGTTATCTTCTTTTTTCTTTCAAAGCTTGATGATCTTAAGTTAAACTTATGGGATGTTTGAGCCAAGGTTGTAAAAATTGTGTTTAAGGCCAAACTTTGAGCAAAAATATTACTTATGTCCATTGATATATAGTTCATTTAATCTGTGTTTATGTTAATTTCCGTATTATTACATTATTTTCATGCAAATTCAAAGCTTGATCCTAAGCTTAGACTTGAGCTTAAGGTTTTTAAACCTTTGAAATGGCCAAGCTAAAGCAAGTTGTTACATTCCATGATCATGGTATTTTTATTTTTGGTTCTCTAATGTTCCATTTGTTTTATGTACATTTTATTATCCTTGTGGTCATGTTTATTATTTTATGTTCATATAATTTACTTTACTTTATTTTCCACTGTTATTTTAATTCATATTTTTATTTCATGTACATATTGTTATTAACATTACTTCCACTATGTTAATATTAATATTTGTTTTACTTTATTTCTATTACCCTATCCCATGTAACCCATGCATGTTAATATTGCCTTCGCATTTCAAATTTCTTTTCAAGTGAGTATTTCTATTTTTCGTCAAACCATATAAGGGCATTTTGGTAGTTTCCTAAGTCAATCATGCATTATTTGGTTTTTCTCCTAGCATAGCCAAACCTGGGATGGCATTTAGCAATTTTTCCTTGTAAAATATACATTTTTAAGGTTATCTTGATCACTTGGCTGAAGCTAAGTCAACACCAAGTCCATTAGCTTATCTCGAGTTCACTGGGATAAAACTAAACCCTTTAAGGTTGTGCTAGCATTTTCACGTCAAAATTAAACTTTTGGGATCATTTTGGTATTTTTACACCAAAATTGGGTCCTTTTGGTCATGTTTGCACTCGCATGTCAAAATCAAACGTTAGGGTCATTTTGGTACCTTTTGGGTTAAAACTTAGGTTTTTAAGATCATGTTAATACTTTCATCTCAAAACATGTCCATTTAAGTCATTTTAGTAATTTTACATTAAAACCAAGTATCTTAGGATATGTTAGCCCTTTTATGTCAAAACATGTCTTTTAGGGTCATTTTAGTAATGTCACATCATGTTAGCACTTTCAAATCAAAACGTGTCCATTAGGATTATTTTAGTAATTTCATGCTAGAAACCGAGTTCTTAGGATTGTTCTAGCACTTTCATGTTGAAACCAAACCTTCAGGGCCACTTTGGTTTTTGCCATTGAAACTAAGTTTTTAGGATTATTTTTGCACTTTCATGTCAAAAACTAGGCCTTAGGTTTCATTTTAGTTCTTTTTTTTTTAGTTAAATCAAGTTTTTAATAATATGTGTAATATAAAACATGTTCTTCCAAAATATGTATGGGATCTTATCAATTGTTATTAACAATGATCCATAGATTTCTTTCAAAATATGTAAGGGATCTCATCAATTGTTATTAACAATGAAATATCCTCCTTAAAATAATTGAATTAGAATTTTCAAAGGATTTAAAAAAAAATAAAATTTCATGTTTCATCGGGTTTACTGGTAGGGTGCAAAATACTTTTCATCTTTTTTTTAAATAATAAAACCAGATTCTTGCATTAAAAACTAAATAGATAATTATAAAAGAGAGGAATTATTTTTAAATACAAAAAATTCAAATCAATTTTAGTCTAGTTTTAGGATAATACATGGTTAAGAGGTGTTGAATTATGCAGAAGTTGTGAGGGTGCTCATTTTTCCCTAAACCTAATCTACTCTCGAACCCTATTTTTTTAGTTTATAAGTAGACCTTGAGAAATTGTTTTCGGGGGTTTCGAAACCCTTAAAAGACTAATCTCAATAGGTGACCAATTTCACCTCGCCTAAAAAGATTGGTGGTGACTCTTAATTTATTGGTTATTTTGTAATAACCATGTGAGAAATTTGGGCAAGCAGCTCACTCCAACAACTTAATCCAAACTCCGATCGAATAATATTTTCCTGCTCTAATATGTCGAATTCGCTTTTGACACATTATAATTTGGAGTATGGATTAATATTTCTAATGAATGAAATTTTACATTATTTTATTTTAAATTCTAATATTATTAAAAATGAATACTAGACATTTAACATGTTTCTACTAAAGATGTCTATGGGTTGGGCTACAGCTCAAAAAAATATTTAGACTTCTTGCCTAGGCCAGAATCGAGATTGGCCTTATCTAAAGGTTCAAATTATTATTCATAAACTAATAACAAATTAAAAAATATTTTTTTATTTTTATATTAATATTAATATTTTTTTATAATTAAATTTAAATAAAAAATTTATTTTTAAATAATAATTCAAATTAACTACCTTGAATTATAAAAACATATGTCTAAGGGCTAGACTTACCAACTAGGGAGCCATGTCTACTTGTTTGTCCCATAGACAGCTTTAATTTCTACTTTGTTAATTATTAATATTCCTATAATTCATAGATAAGAATAAATACTTTTCTAATTTAGTACTTTTCTACAACGACATAGAAAGTGTAAATTTTTTCTAAGTAAATACAAGCTGATAAAGTGTCATCAAATACTTTCAAAATTATTAGAAAGGGCTTTTATAATTATACTACGACTACTATGTCTTACAAAAATATTTTAGAAATCAAAATAATATTAATTACATTCACAATAATAAAAAACGCTATCGGAAACACAACAGCTATCACCATTTAAATCCTGGGTTATAGCTACTCAATCACCTCCGGAAAGCCATCTGTCAACTATCCTCTCAACCATCTTAAAATCTAAACCATCCATCCTTGCAACTCATCACTGGATCTGTTGAAACTTCTCTTCTTCCAAAATCTGTCCTCCCAAGTGAGAACATCATCCACCACCCAGCTGAAGTAAAGGGCAAAGGCACCGAAACATTGCTTCATGGAGAGTCACCATCCAAGAAACCAAAGATCGAGTAAACAAATTTTAACAATAAAATCAATTTCTTGTTACTTTCTTTATCAATATCTCTATTATAAACAAAACCCATGATTGCGGCCAAGAAGACTAACCAACTATCAACAAGTAACCGTTACACATTCATGCAGTGACTCATTTCAAACTGTCTTTATTTTCTTTATAGGTAAATATGGTTTGATATAAAACAAAAACCTCTAAAAATCAAGAATGTATTATATTTTGTTATTATAAAAGAGATTATAATTTGAAAATAAAAAAAGTCATAAATATTAAGATCCAAATTTTAAATTTATTGAATATTATCTCGTATAATGACTGTATGAATTAACTAAACTAAAACTTCAATTTAAATTGCAATATATTTTTGGTATAATCTTATCCCAAACACCTATGAGGAAGTCAAACACGTCTAGACAGAATGTGTTTGTTCCCCATCATAGAATTGACAATAACAAAGGATTTCTTTTGTATGGTAACTCCTACCTGTCAAAACATCATCTTTTCCATAAGGCAAAATGCATATTATATTATATTATATTATATTACACTATATTGCATTTCAGACTTCTAGTTTTTATAGTTCATTTATCAAATTGCTTTGCTGTTCAATCATATTCCTGAAACTTATTTATCAATTTTCTAATCTCTTCCCTCTAGGTTGTTACATTTTATATCTCCATTGTTTCATTTGTTCATATTTATGCTTTAATGTGCTAGATTTCAGTTTGGTGATGGGTTGCCTTTTTTTTTTCCCCTCAATCAACACTTATTCTTATATATTCAATTCATTGTACCTACTTCCTTTGTGAATATAGACATTATCCATCAACTTCTCATCTCTTTCACGTTCTTATTTCTTAATAACTCTAGTTTCATTTCTTCTTTTCCCCTTCATAATTGTATTTATTTTAATGGATTGATAATGCTGATTCAAATTAAAAATTGTGCTTTTTTGTTTTCTTTCTTACATACATTGAATTCAAACATCTCACTGTAAAATTCTCCTTTCTATTTTGAGGGACCTTTGCTCTATATATGACTATATTTTGCACTTAAAACCCAATGGCTTATACATATTTCTCCTGAATGCCTATTCCAATATTCATGCTGTTGAATGATTGGCTAACTTTTGTTGATATTTTTTAAGGATGCGTTTGAATTTTCTATGTTGTTTGAGGTATTTATGCTCTATATATGACATATTTTGCTTCTCTTTGTTGTTTTGAGGGATCTAAAGCTTACACACATATTTGTCATTTGTCAAAATGCCTATTTCATGTCAAGTCAAAGTATTTCATCAAAATAAATCATAACGATACGTATTACTTGTGCGCCATATAGGTCGGAAGCGAAGCACAAGCTTCCACGGTTAAGCGTTAGCAAAGCTGATGGAACCTCGATACTTCGATTGAGTCGATCAAAGATTGAATTTTATCAACCTATATTGACTTAAAAAGCGAAAAGTCTAAAATAAAAAAAATAAAAAAAAAAAAACGAACTAAAAAATCTGAATTTCAAAAAAATCCAAACCTAAAAAAAATTGTGTAGAAAACCAAAAACTCATCATGACCTGAATTTGTTGTGACTTGCATCCAAAATCAATTCAATTCGAAATCCGGAAAAATTAAATTTATAATAAAAAAATTAATTATAATTATATGATTAAGGCTAATCAAAATAAATTAATTATTAAGGCTAAACAATTAATTGGTACTCTTTTAATGTCTAATATTCAGTAATTTTAATTTAACATTTGACCAGTTAATATCTACAATTATATATAATGTTACTAGGATTTATATTCGATAGACTAACAGAATATAAATTTATACTATTAATAAATCAAATTGTGCTATCTTATTAAAAACAAAATTAGTTGTATTTATTTAAAAAAAAAACTTTTAATCACTGCATCATTTAATTCATTAACATTATATATATTTATAAATTATGCATCAAATACAGACTCATATTATTATATTAGTATTTATAATTATGTCCAAACAAAAGAAACAATGAATTACTAAAAAAGTAAAATATTGTTAAAACTTATAATACAATAATTAGACAACTAATAAAGTAGAAAATTTAAAATTGAAATAAAAATTTTGTGATTAATTGTCTAATGTGTTATTGGGCTAGAAGTAAAAACTAATTTACAATAATGTTTACTGGGCTTTTTTTTTTTTTTTTAGGTAAGTTGTTTATGATTTTTTCGATATTACCCAATGATTTTGAAGTTTTATATTCTTACTGTTACTTTATATTAGCTTATTTTACATAACTTTAATTATAGCTTTCATGTGCTATATCAAGAAGGGAAAAAAAATGAAATCTAACTCATTTAAGATAGAGCTTTTAGATTTCTTCAAGAAATTCCTAAGCTAAAGCCAAAAAAAGAAAAAAAAATCGCAGAAAAAGAGAGAAAAAAATCCATTAAAATTATATGAAAAAATAAGTGTACAACCATGATAGAATAATTGTTTTTTTTTTATTTTATATATATATTATATATTTAACTTTTATTTGAACGTTAAATATATTGGAGTATTCGATAAAAAAAAGTAATGCATAATATTCAAATAAAAAAATATTGATTCTCATTACTTAATATATAAATAAGATTGTTATATAATTTATTTTTATATAAATATTTATTAATTTTAAAATTTTAAATTTAGTATTTTTTTCACATTCTTATATTTTTTTCGCACTTGAAATTTAGTATTTAAGTATATTAGAAAATGAAATTAATTACTATATTAGATATTATACAAAATGTTGTAACTTATAAAATTTTAAAATTATTCACACCCATGACCTCCCAAAACTAAGATCAAACCGATTTAAATTTGAAATAATCCAAAGGCCAAAAAATTCATATCCAAGATAGTTCAAACACGCTATCATCCAAACCCAAAATTATTAAAAATTAAAAAAAAATTACTTAAATCCAATAATATTAAAACTTGAAATAATTTAAATCTAAAATAAATTCAATCGAAATGCTTTAAATTCAAAAATAATTTAATATTAAACCACCCACTTATCGCCTCCACCTCCGGTACTGGTAAGGATAAAGTTTGTCCTTTGGTTCTTTTCAATGCACTAATCCTTCTGACCCACTAAATATGTTTTAAGATGTGCTTTCCAGATTGATTAGCATAAGTTCCTTTCTATACCTAACTCTTATTCGTCACCTTTTCAAGAAAAAAAAAAAAAGGTTCCTTTCTTCAATTCAATGAATGAATTGTATAATTACTACCTTTTAGAAATACATAATGAACAAGTAACAATCATAACATCACATAGAAAGCAAATCATTGTTGGAACAATCACATAATTTGTCAGAAAAAGTTTTAAGCAAAATTCTTGATTGATATGGGTTTCTAACTTTATATTAAAAATATTTGTTTAATCATTTTATATGCATTTGTCTGTAATGTCTATTTTTAAAAAAAAAGAAAAAAGAAAAAAGAAAAACCTAGATTACAAAATTGGGAATCATGTATTTGCTGAGATTAGAGGCATCCATCATAATCTCTAATGAATCTATTATATTACATAAAATAATATTAAAAACATTCCAGCATTTGATTGCTTTTGATTCAATTATGTTTTTCTGTTTAAAAAGATAAAATTTATTGCATCCTTTCCGGAAATAAAAGGAAAAACAGAGAATAACATTTCTTTAAATTAAATCGTTGAATAAGCATCCAATTCGAAGCCTTTCTGTACGTTGACAACATGGGTCCCTTTTT
>JBBYHK010000009.1:3042695-3056273 GCA_038382065.1 Adansonia grandidieri
AAAAAAAAAAAAAGAAAAATTCTCAATATGTTGGCTTCTAGACCTAAGAAAATGCAAAATGGTTAAACATTCTTCTGAATAAGGATCCATATATCACAATCATTGATCACACAACAATATACATACAGATCACACTCCTGTAATGTACAAACTAGCTGCAAAGACGATATCACGCTTTATGGCATTAGAAGCAGATTCCATTTTCTTGTAAAGTGAAGAATTACCCATTATAGCTGCGGCGGTTTTAAATTCGCGACAAGTCTCGTCCAACCTGACAATTGTCCGAACTATAAGGCCTTCGGGAACATCCGTGAGCTCACAAATATCTGCAAATGGGGTCCCCTGCAACAAGGAAGATTATATAAAACAGACAAACCAGAATCTATATCAAGGTCTAATCAGCAATGTTAAAGTTGTTAAACCTTTGCCCATTCGTAAACCACTTCGACGAGACCAAACTTGAGATTTTCTTGTGCATACTCCTCGGGTGTTATTTGTAACTTGAACTGTGCCTGAAGGTTACCGAGTCTTATCGCTGTGTCGTACAACCTGGAAGAAATAATTATCCAGGTTAAATTCTCACCATAGTATGGCAGGGAATAAATAGAACTCTTGATTTCAATCTAAATTCAATAATGACTTAGAAGTGTAATCTATAATTTTTTGCGAGTACGCCAGCTCAAGTACATCACTGAGTTCTTATACAACGAGAATATTGAGCAAAATAATCTCTCTAAAAGAAATTTCAAGCATAAGACTATGAGCCTATGACAATGGCAACGCACTTTTAAAATCAGAATGCAATAAGAATATTAAGCAAAATAATCTCAGCAAAAGAAATTTCAAGCATAAGACTTCACATTCATAAAGAGAAAAGAGAATAGGAAGATGACCTTTTTGTGGCCTGAGAAAGTTTGGGTGTAAGAGAAGGTTCAGAAGTGTTCTTCTGCTGAAACACGAAGGCAGACATTAAAGCTACCGCTTCTTCAGGTTCAAGGTCATCAAGTTGATTCTCAAATAAACATTCTGTGCATATCAATTCCTCCCCTGAATTCATCTCACAGGCAACACGACCTTTTATTTGAACCACAAGGTCTTCATCTATACAACCAATTTCCTTCAGAACATCAATCTGCAAATGAGCTTAAAGTGTTATAAAATATGCCAAATAAAGATCAACGTCAGAAAATCCATCTTATTCATAGCAGAATAATGGACTAAGAAATATGCAATGGCAAGGCCATACCCTGCCCTGAAACTCTGGCATCTGTTGGAGTGCTTCATTAGATAGTTGAAATTCAAGAGCATGAACTTCCTCTTTGTGCTTCTTAATTTCTCTAGCTAACATAATGTGCTCCTCCAACTTTATACATTCGTGGCATTTGTTTTCTGACATTTTCTGCAGTAGATTGGTCCATTTGTAGTATGTATTAACGAGATCCATGTCAGTCAATTTCAGATCTGAAAAAAGAATTACTGTTAAAAAGGTTTCTTTAGATTACTGAAAATCCTAACTATGATCACCAAAAGTGCAGACAGAATCCAACACCAAAAGGAGCAAGCTTCATGAATGAAAAGCTAAGTGACTAAATTTATTTTTTGGAATGCACATCTTTCCCAGATCTCTCTTAAATTAGTTCCCTGATAAAATTCAACTAAATCAAGATGCTGCTTACTATACCAATCTATAGGGTGGTAAATGAAAACGTATTTGAGCAAGTAAACAAGGCCTAAAATCAACCCTCAGTGAGAATTATTATCCCAAATGCCCGAAATCATTGTCCCCTGGCAGGCAAAATAACCTATAAGCAACAGAGAGCAACTGGCAAGAAGTGCTAGTGTGTTTTTATTGTTTTTGCCTCTGATCTGCTGAAACGCCATATTGTCCTATGTCAACAACGCCTGCAAAAGGGCTTGTTTGTACTTCCTAAGTTTCTGAGAACATATACAATTGCATATCTCAGGATAAATCAGACTATGTAAGTTGCTTAACGTCTTATCTTCATTTACAGCTCTAAGAAACTATCAAAAATAAGAGATGAAGTTAAAATTTCCCCAAAAGAGCAACATTCCTATGGATAAAATAACAGCCATACCTTTAAGTGGATCTAAGGCAGGAGGATATTTGTTTCCATTAGACTTCAATTTCAAGAGCTGCTGAACTGTGTTGGAGAAAGCAGTATCGCTTCCATGTTCAAGAAGCCTGACACAGTCCACTTTTATCTTGCTATTGCATATGCATAAGAATTCTGTATTGTCAGTTTCTCTGACCTCAAAACTCACTCCTGCAGCAGTACCATGGTAAGGCAGTGGTATGTTGATGATGCCTGATCCTTTACGTGGAACAGTAGACAAGAGGTAGTCTTCTTCAAGACCACGCTTGGATTTTGGCAGCAGCACATAACCTTGATGGAAATCCGCACCTCTTTGATCTTGCAAGTTACTTCTGCCCGAGGGAGTTTGAGTCGTTGATGGCACATCAGGCTTAAGAAGTAGAACAATATGTTGTTTGTTATTGGCAGAAGGTGATTTCACGACAACTCCTAGTAAATGGTCCTGGGCCTGTCAATTTTAAGTCCACAAATTTAGTAACCATGACCAAATGATGAAATGAAAAAGCCTTCACTTTAAATGGTTCAACATGAGTAAGACACTGAAATAAGGAACCTCAAACAAGAAGTAACAGCAAAACCAAACCTAATTATGGCATATATGCAAGGTGGAAAGCAGATTTCCACATCGTCAAGAGGACAAGTTTTTAATTTTACTTTCTCCCCCATGTGAGTTCATGTAGAAAAATAGACAATAGTGCTGAAGATCAAACAGTTTTTTTTTTTTTTTTTAATCTTATGCTTAGTTCATTAATTTGCTCCGAAGGTTGCAAAAACCATGCATCTTATAGGGGGAAAAAACAATGTAAGCTCCAAGAAGGATAATCATCAATCAAGGAAATTATTGCAGAAGACAAACTTTTATTTGTCTGTTGGGGAGGGGGAATATACATGAGAAATTCCTAGCGTGCAAACTTTCAGCAGCATGAACATTAAACTTGGCCCCATAACCAAGGTTTTCAGAAGTTACTGAATACTGACAGAGATGAGCTTCATCTAGTCAGAAGTAAAATATCTTTCTAAGTATCAAAAGAGGTTAATAGTGCCTAACTAATAGTGGAGCACCTATATATGACAGAAACTGAAACATTCAAAGAACTAAATTGAAGTAACTCACTGATTGAGATTTGACCACAACCACTCTCCCAGGGGTAAGAAATTGGTGGGCTGCAGGAGACTGCATGACAGCTTTTAATATCTGTTCACTGTGTTCCTCAGCTTCTGCATGCATCTCATAGTAGTCTTCAATTGCTGGTTCACCTTTAATGCATCTGCATGCAAATAGTGACATCTAAAGTAATGATAAATATCAACCTTGAAAAGAGCTGAACATTTAATGCGTCACATGCAAATTGCGACATTTAAAAGCAAGGATAAACATCAACCTTGAAAAGAGTTATAAATGAAGAGATAATGCTAAAAGCCGCTACACCAATGACTAGACTTCTAAATTTTTTTTAAATCAGTGCATTATGATAATGCTACTTACAGCGTGCAATGGTGCATTCTGTCAAATTCAAAACTTAAACAACATTGATTCCCTTTCACAGAGTGCTATCGAAATTACAAGAACAAGTATCAAAAGTGGTATCCACTTTACTGAATCAGAATCAAAAGAAAAATCTTCCTTACATTGTTTCTTTTGCCATAGTTTGTTACTTTCAGCATTTAGAAAAGTAGATAAAGCCTTTTATTTTCTTTTATTAGCTGAAAAATGTAAATATGCACTCATGAGCAACACAAGATTCTATGACTGATGCAGTATAATCCCCCAAATATAGAACTTGTCAAGTCACAAATCAGAAACAAGTAGAGACAGATTAGTACTAGTATATAACATAGCTGAACCATCAAAATGTGGATTAACACAAGCAACAAAGCATATTTTGTAGGAAGAAAGCATTCAAACCTTACAGATATGTCGGCAATCAGGTTTTTATCAGGCAAAAACTTACTCTATAGTTTTCTTTGGCTGCGCAAGCTTTCGCATTAGAAGTTGTTGCTGCTCTGGAAGTTTCTTCTGAGCATGAAATTCAGCAAAACTCCGTTTCAACATGTCCTCTACCTGGAACAAAGATCCACTTACAATTTCCAATCAATGCTTATAAACTAACAGATAGCAAAAACTTTGAAAATATTATGTAATATAATTCTATTTTATCAGGAAAAATGACAAAAATCACAAAAGTTCTGCAAAATAACCGCGGGTTTTTGACCATGCGCTTTCAGGTTTGATCCTTTGGATGCAAAAAACCTAAAAACAGAGGCCGAGTGTGTAATTGTCAACAATATTCTTGGATTATTATTAAGTGAATCTCAAGTCTAGCCTTAAAGAGAGACCAACTATTTCGCTAGGTGACAAAATGACAAGGCACAGATCAAAGCTTTCATCATTTTTTTCTTAAACACAAAGAGATCTATTTATCTTTTTGTTCATCAATAATAGAAGTTTCTGCACAAGCATCCTCATTTCTGTCCCTCAACACACACATTCCAAAAAAAAAAAAAAAACACACTTGCACAAGGTCTAGACAGAGTTCAAAGGGTTTATATCAAATCAAATATCAACCTGACTGACAGAAGAAAAGAAAGAAAATCACAGGAAAGCTGCTAAAAATAAACCATAATACACTAGAGATCATGCAAAGTGACACAAAAAATCAGAGATGTGTAACATCCTAGATTTAAAAGGTCTCTCATCCGTGCACAGTAAAAAAAAAAAAATGAAACAGTCATGCAATGCCAAAATGGTGAAGAATGAGCAACATCATAAATTTTCAAATATTTGGATCTCAAAATTGCTAAATAGCAGTGGAAAAATAGCTCCTGTCTACTCCAAAACTATAAATTACCTTCAGTTCTTCCACACGAAGGAGATGCAGGATCATGATATATGTCAATCGGAACTGAGATTCAAGCTTAGTTGGAGTTCCAGTTATAACAAGTTTCAAAACCCCCTCGTCTGGGATTTCATCACGGCACATCACAGTAACTGTACCAATTTTATCAAGTCCTCTTCTGCCAGCACGACCTGCCATTTGGGTGTATTCCCCAGGAAGTAACTGTCTAAATTCCTTGCCATCAAACTTCCTTAATGTATCAAAGACAACCTGCAAAATATCTTAATTCAAGTCAAAATCGGATTAAGAAAGTACCATATAATATAAGAATACTAAAATGCTTAGGTGAAAGAAGACTTATGTTTCCACAATAAAATGTGCTAACTTGTGTAAAAGCACAAATTAGCATTTGCCAATCATCAATACTTCAAACATAGGCACAAAAAAGAGAGGGCATCTTGTGCAAAATAACAATTTGTAGGCCCATTAGGCCACATTCCATCCAAAAGTTGGTCAGCTGAAGCAGAGCAGACAAACTCAGTCTTGAGTCAATCCAATTAAGCAACCCAATAAGGCAGTCCAGGCCATGAATTATGTAACTGTAATCCTTTTTGGCACCAATAGAAACAACATCACATATCACTCACCGTTCTGGCTGGAGCATTAACCCCCATTGCAAATGTCTCTGTTGAAAACAAAACCTACAACATAAATAACAAGAAGCAGTAACTAATTTGCCCATCTAAATTGTCCAAAAGAAGGCAAAATACGGGCAAAAACAAATCCTAATAATAATACCAAACTAAGATGGATTCCAAAATATTCTCCTATAAACACAAAATGCGGCATCATTTTGAAAGCCAAGAAGTCAAATGAGGACGTCAAACTGCAAACCAGAACAGCAGTTGAACATTTTTACCTTAATCACACCTTGACAGAAGAGCATCTCAACAACTTCCTTAACAATTGGAAGCAAACCTGCATGATGTACACCAATTCCTCTTAAAAGAAGGCCCTGAACTCTGACAACCTATACATCAAATCAAATTAGAAATTCTGAAACAAAAAGGATTTATACAAATTTAAAATTGAGAATGTAGAAGATTAAACCTGAGGTAAGTTACGATCAGATCCCTTTAGCCGTGAAAAAGCTTTATCACAAAAAACACGAATCTCCCTTTTCTCAGAACTACTAGTGAGGTCAGTCCCCGAGATGCTGTTAGCTGATTTATCACATTGATTCTTCGAGAAACCAAATATAACCACCTGCATGAAGGAAATAGCAAAAATTGTCAGCAAAGAAAGAATGGGTGTAAACGTAGGGAAAGAAACATTGATTCTATAAACATATTTTTTATTTAAGCATTATAACTAATGAAGCCATCTAGGTAAAAATATTCAGAGAGTGCCGGTTAAATTGGCAATGTAAAAGTGCGTTGATTGAGGATGAACATAAAAGTTAGCAGGAACACCCCAGACTTGACTGTTTCTCAGACTTGATCACCAGAAAGTAAATATCCACTCAAAACAGTCACCAACACAAAGAAACCAATGATACAATGGATCAAACCGGATGCCGGATTGCAGTGAATATTGCAAGTTTTGCGGCAGTTATTAGAACTAAAAATACAACCCATTTAAAAAAAAAATAAATCAGTAATCAAGTATAACGCAGAAATATATTTGACAGCACTTTTTCCCGTTCTTTGCCTATGTTACTTCCAGAAGATTTCTTTAAGTTGTTGGTCTCTTTAAAATTGCTGTGTTTTGATTTCCATTTGTTGTTTAAGATAGGAGAAAACAAAGAAACCAACTGAAAAGTTATCACTGTCATTTCAAATACAAACTAAACCAAACACGTTGCGCATTTAAAGAACATGTAACTTACAGGTAATAATGACTTCTTTGAGAGCTTGTCAATAAGCATCAACCATGTTGATCTCCTAGAGCCCCAGTTATTCTGACCACCACTACTGCTTTGATTCCCCCAACCAGTCCCGGAGTATTTCCCAAAATTTTGTGGACTAGAATGCTTATTTTGTCTTCCTCGGTTAAAAATTTCACGTTTCTGACCTCTAGCCCCATCCTGAACAGCAGAAGACCCAGTATATGAACCAGTACCACCACTAACTGCATTGGAATTCTTTTTCTTGTATGCGTCTCTTGCAGCCTTTAGTCCTTGCGATATAAAAGTTTCATTCTCACATATTTTGTAAAGTTCTCCTGAATAGAACAGACAATGCTCCAGTGGGACTGGTCTTTTTGTTGTCCTGAAAATCGAACATAAAACAGGAAGCTAGTGTCAGCAGTTAACCCATAATGATAGCACAGATGTTTTTTCTGCACTATCTAAAGTTTCAGCAAAAGCAGCAGGAAGAAAAGGTAAAAAAGAAAACATCAACATTTTGAAAAGAACAAATATTAGCAATACAACTCAAGAACCTAGCTTCAACCACTACCAAAGACTTATTACTTACCCAGTGACACGAATTTTCTTTTGCTTTGTCCGACCAATCCAATCAGCAAACTCAATTGTATTAGGCACCTATATATTATGGTACAGTGGTGTGTCAGCCATGTGGTGACAGGTATAAAGAGAAACACGAAAGCAATTGTTTTCTTACGGAACAAAACGAATTGAAGAACTGAATAGTATAAGTCAAGAATGATAGGTTTAATTGTTGATTTGCAGAAGTGATATTCACAAAAGGGAAACCATCAAGAATATATTCTATTGCTGACGTTCATCACCAATTGTATCTGGTTTCATCAGGCAAGTAATAAAGGGTGCTTCTCACAGTCATCCAATTTCTGTCCCCACCATTTAATATAGGTAATCCCAGAAGCAAAGGTGTAAAAGCACCAACAGAACAATTATATGTTACTTACCAACAATATGTAAAAACATAAAGCTTATAGGGAAAGAACAATTATCTGTTACCATCAATATGTAAAGACACTAAGCTTATAGGGAACGGCCAAAGTTTGCAATATATACAAGCATTAAGCTGGTAGGGAACTCTAATGCATGAGTAGAAAGTACCGTGGCTGAAAGAAGGATGATATTAATATGCCTTGGAAGCATGATTATGACTTCTTCCCAAACCACACCTCTTTCAACATCATTCACATAGTGCACCTCGTCAAATATAACCTATGTTCACATAGTCACAACAGAAAACAACATCTTAAATATTCATACTTACAAATTATAAAAAGGAACTAACAAAAGCACTCAGCAGCAAAAGAATTAATGAAGCATCAATATAAAGGAATGCCAAATAAAACCCCTTTTACCCATTCAATATCACGAATAATATCTGCACCCCGATAAAGCATTGACCTTAATATTTCAGTTGTCATGATGAGACAAGAAGCCTCTGGCCTCAAACTAACATCGCCAGTGAGAAGGCCAACATCAAATTTCCCACAGAAATCTCTATACTTCTGATTGCTGATTGTTTTAATTGGAGCAGTATACACAGCCCTAGTGCAATGCTGCATGATATGAAAACTTATCAGAAATTGAAACTAAATCAAATTTGGCACAGAACCTCAGAAACTTGAAAATCAAAATGATATGGCCTCTGGTTCTTAATCAGTGTAAAGGATTCGTCACATCTCCAGTTAACAAAAACCAAAAGAACGTATATAGATTTACGAGCAAAAACCAAAACAATTATCATACTTTTGATGCCAAGGCAAATGCGTATTCTGCAACAACGGTTTTTCCAGCAGATGTATGAGCCGCCACAAAAACGGACTCTCCCTTTTCCAAATAATAAATAGCCTGTAATCATCACAATAAACAAAATATTCATATAAGTAACTTGTTATAGAAGATAAAGAGATGCCCTTGTAGGCAAAATAGACTGCAAATCATATGCGGAAAAGGCCAAAAAAACAAAAAAACAGAACTGATGCAAAGGTTTTATAAGTGGATGAACTTAAGGTAATTACATTATTCACGTGAATAGATACTCCAAAGAAAGAAGGGTTTCTTTGAAGCACTTATGATACCCTAATTATATTCAGTTCAAGAGATATTCAAGTCAAAATGTCAAATAAAACAAAAAACAACAAGCTCTCACACATGAAAAAATAAAAGTTAATCCAATCGGGTAAAAGGGCACAGCTCAATGCTTTTGTAAATGGAAGGAAAAATGTAACAGAGATAAATGACACTTTGACAGTTGTACAAGCTTGAGCAATAAAAAACCAAAAGGATGACATAGACATATAAATGTGTTTTGGATCACTTGATCAGTCAAGATTCCACTAAAGAACAGATTCTTAGTAGAATCTGAATCGTGTAGAGGAATCCATTTCAATTAAAGGTTTAAAGGATCAGTTATTTTCAGAAGTCTGGCAACATTATTTCCTATGCTAACCATAATATATCTAGTTCATTCAAATCGTAAAATAAATTTTCAAGGTAGGTACCTCCTTCTGGAATGTATCCAACTCAAAAGGAAATTCAATTGCCATGTCAGGAACTAGATCATGAAACTGATCTGCAATCCATTCACTACCTTCACTAACAGCCCAAGCCTGTAAATAAATGGTTTCACTAACCAAAATCAATATCAAAAAGGCATAATAATGAAGAAAGGCTACATAGAAAGGAGAGTGTTCCATATGTGACAAATTGATGTAACTGCCTTCCGACTACTTAACCTCTTTTTGTTGCTGACCACCCATGTCACTGCTCTCATCTAATTTTTCAGTTTCAACTGATAAAATCTCATCCAAAGGAGATGATCCAGTATCAAGATCATTGAGAACATCAGCCTGGTTTGCTTCAGCTTCTGACTTAACAGAACCAGATTCTGATGAATGCCCTTCTATCCAGATTGCATTAGCAACAAAACCAGTGAATTAATTCAGCAAATAAGAGGGAAAAAAGTGTCAGTCAAACAAAATCTTCATGGACCATAACTTGCAAACCATTTTTGAACATGAGTACAATGGAAGTTAAACGTTCTTTCAGAGGCTAAAAGTTCCTAGCATTTCCTAGTAGACTAGAAAACTAAAATGGAAGAAAGCAAGATTTCAATTAATTACCTGTCTTCTAACGGTGCAGGTCACATATATTAAATACAGAGAAAGGTCAATCTTAAGCAATGTAGACATAAAGCAGCACTTTTTTTCCAAGGCAGCTTCAAATAGTGTACCCAATTGTTGAAAGGATCCAAAGGGATTGGGCCAACCACATGCAACTTAATGTTATTCCAAATAAAAAGAAGAAAAAAAAGAAACATTCATAATTACCCTATAAAGCCAAGATCTTAGCATAGACCTGGATTACATATACAAAATTCCAGTCATGATAACAATATAATCCTTTTTTCAAAAAATAGCCCAACTGAATTTTAAGTGAATGTATAATCCACTAAATATAAAACTTTAGCAAGCAGGCAACCACTAGATCAAGACCAACCCTGACACATCACAAGTCAGTTTAAAGGCCTAAACTTTTTTTACTATCATCCGATAACTCCTCCGCCCCCCAAAAAAAGAAAATAAAATAAAAAATGCTAGCACTCCTCTGGCAACTAAATCTCAATCATTTGCAGATACAGTTTATTTTTCATCAGCCAAACAAAACCAAGGCAAAGCTCTTCAAGTGTCTACATACGTTTTTGCCCATGAGACCACAACTTTAAGCACAAATGAAGAGAGCATAGTTCGAGTCATGCATACCGTCTTTGTCAAATTCAGCAACATCCACTTCCCAGGCTTTCTTGAACAAGTCATCAAATTGTACAGACAAATCACTCTGAAAACACCATGAAGATGCAAAGCACAGATTAAACATAAGACAATGAACCATTATTCATAAATGTTTCTGGGGAAATTCACGTATATGACATTTGTACCATTGTTGTCATATTACCATTCACCAGGTTTAAGTACATTCAATCTCGACAATATGTATGCAAAACAAAGTCCAGTAACTAACAGATTGGTAGTCGCGTCAATGGGTAGTTTCAATGGGAATAAAATACAGTGATGCAAAACACTAACCAATTTTCCAACTGATGTGTTATTTTCTGCATTTTGGTCCTTGTAAACAGTCCATGAGCAAGGATGTGCCTTCGGAATTGGACATGCAAAAGAATTAGGAACAAACAACAGTAAAAAAAGACCTTCTGATTTAAAAGGAAAAAAAATACTTCAAGTTCAATGATTTATTAATAAGATTACCGGAAGATCACCGAGGTTTAACCCTTGCTTAAAGCCTGGAGGAATTGTCTGAGCAGGACCACCATTTAGCACCTCTCTAACCCACTCACCATTAGATGCACCATCAGGAAGAACCCTCTCTACAGATTGATCCTCCAAGCCTCCTGGACGAAAAGGGTGGTTATTAATGCTTCCTCTCACAATATCTTTGGCACCACCACCAAACGCGCGTGTAAAAGAACTAGGCACTTCACCCCCAACCACTAGTTCTGATACGTCCACCTAAACAATATAAGATTCCAACTCTGCTTATTAAAAAATATATATAGAAGTACCATGAAAAGGAAATCCTACACCACTAATCAATGCCAAAAGGCATTCAAAATATAATATTAGCAATTGCAAACCACACCTGCATCGAATTAGGCTCCCACTTTCCTTCAGTTGATCCATCCTTGCACCGTCTGAAAGGTAATTCCCAGACTGGAACCATTACAGTTCTTGGCATTGATGGCTCCAATGGTATCTTCGCCCTGGCAAACCAGTCAAAATCCCACTGCTTTCCAGCTTTTTCAGGAGAAAAAGCATCCTCGTCCAATCTAGGTAGAAGATATTTCTCCTTTATATGCTCCTTAATCGATTCAGGTGTTTCCCTCGGAAACGCGGGTGGCTGAAACACACATGGAAATAGAAAACTAAGTTACTAAAAAACCCTAGACACCGGCGAAGCAACTCTTAACTTAAACCTTTTCGACAAAAAAGAAGAAAAGAAATGTATAAATCAAAAAATAGCTAACTGTTTGGATGTTATAAAACTGGAAAAAGAAATTTACAAGAACAAAGTCGGGGAGAGATTTGATAGGGTTATCGTGCTCCTCGGTGTAGAGAGGCTCGACTCTGAGGTGGCCGCTGTGACCAGAGAATCCAATACGGAAACTGAACCCATTTGCTGCTTGGATCGGTTTCATTTGCCAGTGCTCAGATGTTCCGGGAATTGAACGTGTTGCAGGGAGGTTTAGTGTCTGGTTCTTGATTCGAAAGCTTTTTCGCGGGTTTTGTCTAAAGTTTAGAAAAGGGAAAGTATTAATTTTCCGAGCACCGGCGCGCGCGTGCGTGTGTACTGAGCAGAGTTTGGGACTTTAGGGGCCTCGTTTGGCTGCTAGGAACTCAAAAATTTCCCAGGTTGTAAAATTAAGAGAAAATAAAGCAGCATTGGGATTTTGGAACGTTTTACGTGATTGAGCCCAACTGAACGACATTGGGCTTATATACTGAGAATACCAAACCTTGGACTGAATTCGGCAAAATTTAAGAACCCCAACCGCTCCAACTCTAGCCTCAAAAGTTATTTTAAATAGGCCCATCCCCGCTAAATATACGGTGAAACCACCTCCCCCCCGCCCGCCCGAAAGAGAGAGAAAGAACATGGAAAAACCCAAATGAAAGGAAAAATTGAATCCAGTTCTTTCAGTTCTCGCTCGCCTCATCCATCATTTGCCAATCAACTTAAACTACGTTTGACCGAAATCCGGAAATCAAATATTTGATTTTAAGTTCTAATAAATTTCTTCCGATTTCTTCTTCTTTTGTCTTTTGATCTATTGTTTGTAAGATTTCTACGGTCTACTTTTCTTTTGAATCTCTTACACTTCACTTTTCTCTTTAAAGCTTTCAAAATGGCTCATAGATTATTAAGAGATCACGAGGCAGATGGCTGGGAGCGCTCTGATTTCCCTATTATTTGCGAGTCATGCCTTGGTGATCATCCATATGTTCGAATGGTACTAAATTGATTTACTTCTTCTTTTTTATTTTTGGAAAAGAAAATCAATGCTAAAATTTGCCTTTACATTTTGCACAGACTGGACATGTTTATGATAAGGAATGCAAGATTTGTACGCGGGCATTTACTGTTTTTTAGACGGATGCCAGGCCGAGATGCTAGATATAAGAAAACTGAAATTTGCCAAACGTGTAGTAAATTGAAAAATGTTTTTCAAGTTCGCCTTGTGGACCTTGAATATGGATTGCTGGTTCAAGTTCGCGATACGGCTCTTAGTATAAATTCCAATGATGCCATCCCAAAGAGTGATGTTAATAGAAGTATTTTGCTGAGGAGCATGATTGTTGGGTACGTATGTTTGTGAAATCATGATTAAGAGCTAAGATTTTGTTATTGCTTTTAGAAGTAACTGTGGTTGTTTGAACTTTAAAGTACAACTTTGATGTTAACTGTTTTCTTTTATGCTCTGAATTACTATGGATTTTTAGCGTATTCGACCAACTGAAGGATAGGTTGTAACATTTCTTAAACTAAGTGAATTTTGGCTGTTAGTACCATTGCTACTCAATCATCAGTGTAACCTGTTGTTTATGCAAATTTATTCGTCTTCTACAAGAGCTTGGATTTCTTGTCTAGATGAACTGGTGCTGTTATATGT
>JBBYHK010000009.1:3086150-3105087 GCA_038382065.1 Adansonia grandidieri
GAAAAGGTCGGTACTTCCCAAGTCTAAATACAACACCCCCATGTTTTTCCATGGGCTGTGGGTTTTAGGCCCACTTGAAAAGCCTAAGTTAGGAAAAGTACTACATGCATGTGACGGAAACAGTACTGTTAAAGTATCAAAATACCCTTATTAGAGGCAGATTCTCTAGTGAATTACGAAGGGTAGAAAGGGTAAAAAGGGGCAATTTTTAGAAGTCTTAGACTCGTTTGTTATCAAGTGGAACTTAAGTTTGAGTTACTTCAATAACAAAATGAGCTGAGTTCAAATTATTTAATATTAAATTAAAAAAATTTAAGAATTTAATATAATTTATTTGAATTTTTATTTTTAATATATTTAAAATATATAATTAATATTAAAAATATAATATTTAATGTTAACATATGTATATAAGTTTATTAAAACTAATCGAGTAGACAAATCAAGGTCATACTTAAGAAAAAAAAATCTACATCGAATTTTAAATTTTCGAATTGATCAGCTCCACCCTTGCCTTGCATCAATTGAAAGTCGGCTTGGTTAACTCGTTTGACTACGACAATTACAAATAACCGATGTGACGGTCGACAAAAAGACAACAACAGTGTAGCAGTTGGTTCCGAAGGGGACCGCTTTGGTTGTATTGGTTCAAGAGGGCTTTTGTAGAACGAAGACAGAGGAGGAAAACGAAAAATAATTGAGAAACAACCGACTTTGTTAGCGCGTTTGCCACGCTCCACGTGGAGGTTACAAAATACGAATGAGCTTTCTAATTTTGTTTATTGGTATGATTATCTTTTTCCTTTTTTGTTTTGATGGTTTAATAAAAAATATTGTAAATAAATTTTAATTAATTTTATAAATAATTTAAAAGCATTTGTTGACAAAATATTTACTGAAATAAATTTTTAGAAAGATATCTAACAGTTAAGGAAATTCTTAGTGTTTATTTTTCTGAGAAAATCAAATCAATTGAGTGATAGTATATATATATATATATATAATATGTTTGACAATTTAACTGGTAAATGAATTTTGTATTAATTTTTAATAAAATTTGATTAAATATTATTGCAGAGTTGTACTGGGCTTCTCGTAAGGAGAGCATCAACAAATTTTGTATTAATAATAAAATTTAATTAAATATTATTATAAAAAAAATCTCACGTAGAACTTAAAAGTAAGATAGAATTTTAAATGATAAAATATTTGTATCATCATATTTAATTTTCTAATACTCATGGCTACATAAAAATAAAAAACAATTTTGTTCGATTAATTTAATCTAAAATAAAGAAATGATATTTGATGATGAATTTAAAATACAGACATAGTAAAAGATTAATGTTGTGTTAGAATAATGCATTTCATTCTTTTAATATTAAATTTTATTCCTATATTTTTTATTTTATTTATTTTTTGAACAAAAATGGTATATTCAATAAAAAACTATAAGAAATATTTCTATTACGTTATCTTTTTATTAAAAAATTATGCAATTGAAATTATAATAATAAGTTTTAATAAAAATAAAGTATAATAATAACATTTAATATTTATTTATGATATAGTAGTGATTTTGATTTAAATCCTAAAATTAAGGAATAAAAATTAAAATTTATAAAATTAAAAATATCTTTCAATAGGAATGGTTAGACTTATTTATAGTCGGACGAGTTAATCGAGCTAAGTTTAAGTAAAAATTTTTATACTTTTATTTGATTGTCTAAATTATTACTATATAATAATTTTTTATTAAAATTTTAATTATAAATATTAATATAAAATAAATTTAAATTTTATAATATTATTATAAACAATAATACTAGCTTTCGGCGAGCTAGAGCTAACAAAAGATTAGATAATAAGAAAATTTCTAACCACAATCAGATCCACGGTGGTATGTGTTGACAGTGTTTACACGCGCAAAGAACGAGCTTGGGGAGGAATCATTCTTCCTACTTAATTCCAATAATGAACAAAGCGAGCGGAGATGTGAGAGGTGGTGGTTGGTTGGACTGGTGCGCAAAAGGAAAAATTACTTTGGCAAGTCGCAACTAATCTCCTCCGGTTGCTACTACGTGTTACCTTTTTAATGTCCTACGTGTTTAATTAAGACTCGGCCAACATCGTGACCCTGTATCAACTAATCATAGACTCTCACGTGTCCGAAACCGCAAGATGTAGTTGGGACCCAGTTTCTTTCTTCCATTCTTCATTGTAACCTGTACAATTACGTGGGAGATTGCCCAATGAAAAGTGTTGTAACCGTGTGATGGGGACCACTTAACAAGTTGCCACCCGTAATTTTACGATTGATCTGGACCGTTCTTTTGGCGGCTACTCACCGAAGCTGACCACTACAGTCCACAGCCCTCCTCTAACTATTCTTTTTCCCTCTTTTTTATTTCTTGGGTAAAATTCATTTTGATAAAAAAAAGAAAAAACCACATGGTGAATATTAAATCATAATGTTATAAGATAAATATTGTTTAAATTAAGCCTACCATTTTAGTATTTTCTATGAAGAATTTTATTATTTGTTAAAGCTCGCATATGAGAAGAAAAAACTGTTTAGACTCTGTTTCATAGATTTTTTTTTAAATAAAAAAACAAAATAATGAATAGAAAAAGAATAATAGAAAACAAAAACATTTACTATTTTTTTACTTAATTTGTTAGATTTACAAGTAAATATGAAGGTTTTTGTATTAATATTAGGGCATGGACAAGGTGAAATAAAACTAATGTTAAAATAAAATTAATCAAATTGATTTAATTGAAAATTAGGAGTGTGCTTAATTTGATATATATCTTATTTATAAAAATTGAAATAAATTAATACAATTTAATTTTAATTTTTATATATATTTTTGTAAAGGGTGAAATTTAAATTTTTAAATTTATTTTAAAAATTATATCCTTAAACCAGATGTATTTTCTTACTTATTTATTATACTTAACACAATAATATTCTTTTTTATATTTAAAATTTTTAATCAAATTAATCAATTAAATTGAAAACCAAAATTCTTTTAAATCTAGTATTGACTCCGAATTTTCATGAGCTGCCAATTACTATTTCTATACTTTCTTCAAATATGTAATATAATTATACGAATATAATATATAAAAAATTAAAATATATAATACGAATATATAAATCATAAAATTGATATAAATATAAAAATTTTAAATATAATTATAATATAATAAAATATATGTAATATTAATATACGAATTATTAAATTTATAATGAAAATTAAAAATAAAAAGTATTAAAAAGTGAAAGCATAAAACAAAGAAAAATAGTAATGTTTTTATGCTTTTTTTGCATAGAATAAAAAAACTGGAATATTTTTACAATATTGTAGAAAAAAACAAAAAAAGGGTGCTCTATTTAATATGAGAACTTTTCATGAGTTGCAAGTATCCAATATCAAGCTCTTCACCCTCCAATCACAGCTTACCACCTTCTCCTTGAGCTTTTTCTCTTTCTCGTTCTTCTTTCTACTTTGCTTTTCTTCTCTAAGATTTTAACAAATTTTAGATTCATTCCTTGAAAGCTTGGTTGCTCTATCTTTGCTTTTCAGCTTAGTTTTATCTATTATATTTTTTTCATTCCTCAAGGAATAGGAAGAAAGATAAGATCATTTCTCAGCTTTCTTCACTGTTTCTCTATTCAATTAAGTTTTTTTTCTTTTTTTTTTTTCGCCAATTGCCTTTCTCTTTTTTGGGTTCATCTTAGTTTCTTGCTTTTTGCTGTCAGGTTCTCACTTTTTGCCTAACTGGTTTAAGAAGGAAGTTGAAGTTCAGGGTCAGTTTTCAGTTATAAACTAATCTCTAAACAAAGTTTTTTTAAAAAAAGTTATTATCTGTTTCTGTTATAAATATAGACCTCTTATCCCACCATTTTTTTTAATATTCTTTCTGGGTATTTGCTCTTCTACAGAATTTTCTGTTGTTACTATTGGAAAGTTCAGTGTTTTAGATCTTAATTGTGGTGTTAGGGTTCATTTTCAGGATAATTTTCAGTGTTTTTTACTTTAAAAGATACATAATTTTGTAGATTTTCTTTGAAATTTTCTTTTGAAAGTGGGTCTTTTTCTAGATTCCTCAGGGATTGCCTACACACTGAAAAAAAAAATTCTGATTCCTTGCAAATGCTCCCTGATTTAACGCTGTTTGATTCCCTACCTCTCTGCATTTCCCCTGAAGTTTCTTGCTCTGTTTTTTACAATTCCTATGCTATAATTTGAAATTACAGTCACCAAGTGATCAAATCATTTGAAACGATCAGTGAAATTAGTAACTTGTTTGAATAAAAAAGGCTTCCATGTTTTGGTAGTAATTTTGTAGTTTGGAAAATTTTGATATTATGAAGTGGGAAACGGAAATGGAAATTCTGTCGCCGACCTCTTATTTGTCCAGCACAAATTGGTTCCCGGAAGAGACTAGGAGCACGAAATGGACATCAGCTGAGAACAAGATGTTCGAGAATGCCTTGGCGGTCTACGACAAAGATACTCCCGATCGATGGCAGAAAGTGGCGGCGATGATCCCTGGGAAGACGGTAGGAGATGTAATCAAGCAATACAGAGAGTTAGAAGCTGACGTCAGCAGTATAGAAGCAGGGCTGGTTCCAGTTCCTGGATACACCACCTCTCAGTTCACATTGGATTGGGTGAGCAGCCATGGCTATGATGGATTAAAACATTCATATGGACTCAATGGAAAGAGATCTTCGACAGGCAGGCCAGCTGAGCAGGAAAGGAAGAAGGGGATTCCTTGGACAGAAGATGAGCATAAGTAAGCTTTTACCCTTGAAATTCGTTGCCCCTGACTCTTTGTATTTCTTGAAGTATCCGATATTCGTATTTCTTGAACTTCAAACACATCCGAGTCCCAATAACTTAGCTTTTAATGACCTATATTATCTGTTTGCAGCTGCAGAGTTTCAGGTTAATGTTTCTCTGTATTGTAATAAATCTATGATAGATGATTTTACTTGAGATATTTGAGTTGTAATTGGCTTGATAAATTTACGTTTTAACTTGCATCTTACTGACAAGAATGTTCATGGATTTCTTTCACAGATTGTTTCTAATGGGCCTAAAAAAATACGGCAAAGGAGATTGGAGAAATATCTCACGCAATTTTGTTGTCACTAGAACACCTACTCAAGTGGCTAGTCATGCGCAGAAGTATTTCATCAGGCAGCTTTCGGGAGGGAAGGACAAGAGAAGAGCTAGCATTCATGACATAACAACTGTGAACCTCAACGATTCTGGAGCTCTTTCGCCGGACAATAAGGGAACACCGTCACCGGAGCAGTCTTCTACGCTCCCTCACCAGCCTGATTCTGCTGCCGTTCCCAGAACACGTTTTCCATGGAATCAGCCTTGCAGTGGGGCAACATTAGACTTCAATTCAACTCAAGGGAATACTTTAATGTCCTCTCCTTATGGAATTCCCTCGTATGGAAGTCTGCACAGAATTGCTGCTCATGAGTCTTATTTTGGACCTCAAAATTTGGTTTTACGGACGCAAGCGGCACAGCAATATCCTCACGGATGAGACGACAACATCAGTTTGAATTTCTCCTGGCTAATATATTCAGCCATGCCTTCGTTCAGTTGATTAGCATAAGCTTTCGTTGTGCTTCCTTTTCATGGTTTTATGCGAATATATCATCAAGAACTTGAGTTTTAGTCCCATAGCATTCAAACACCAAGTGATAGGATTGAGTTTTGCTTAGGTATGTAAGGCTCTGAAATGTGAAAAACTCTGAATGAAGATTCTTAGACATGGCTTTTCCCTTCTATTCAAGATTCTGTAGTTCGCGATTCATGTATTACCAAGTAGTTTTGGACTTGCAGGCTTACATTGAAAATTGAAATAAACAATAAGCATCTACAATCAGAGAGTTTGAAAGCTTAGATTATTTTCGGCATGGCTTGTTGTAAATATTCCGGAAAATGTTGCTTTTCATGTTTTCAGAAATTTCATCAATCTGATTGTAAACTTTTAGTAGTTCCATCAATTTCTGTGTTGTAAATCCAAGTCATTTGATTCAAAACAATGATTCCTAAAACTTCAAAATTTGTTACTCTGAAGCTCATGTCTGATGCATGTTCAATCATGAGATATGGGATGTAATTTTTTGAGACTCTTCAAGCACATGGAAATTAAAAAAAAAAAAAATAGGCCGACATTTATACTCGGATATCAGTAAGTTAGGTTTCAAGCATCCTCTGTAGGGCCTGCATTTCTAGTTAAGCCCTAAATCTTTCCAATGGCTGTACATTTTTGAGCCGCTCTGGAAACTCAATTATTTTAGTGAACAAAAGTTAAAGCACAGGCGACTGGATGCAAGTTCAAAATTGGCTGAGTCACAGTGCACTTGATTTAAAGTTCCATGGTTTCAGATTTTGCCCACTTCACACTATTCAACCCCTTTGAAGACTTATTTCACTAAACCCCAAATGGCCTACTTGACTGTTAATGACCTTCAAAATCTTTAATCCATGGCTGACTCTGAATTCCACTAACTTGGAGCATCAGATTCTTCAATGCCCCCCCCCCCCCATTCTTTAATTCTTGGTAATCTTTCTTTCATTATGAAATCTTTGTTAATAAGAGATCCAAAAGATGAAGATTCCTCCGTCAAGTACTAGATTATTGGTTACAATAAGAGAATATATATATATATATAGTGTACAAAAGCCAAGGTTCAGGTCAGATCACATTGCTGATTTCCTAGCTTATTTATATAATTTTTTTTAAAATTTTTACGGTTCATCTTTTGCTATAAGCCCCTTTTAAAAGTATATTATTTGAGTTATCTCTCTCCTTCAATCTTAAATCTTAACAATGGTGGCAAAGAGTGTTACACTACCTCAACTCTTCTAGGTAATTCGGGTTGAGAAAAAATTGAAAAAAATTAAAAATTGATTCATATTGTAATGTTCAGTTGGATTTTAGTTCAGGTCTTCAATTCAATTATTGGTTTATAAGTTAAAAATCATAATTATTTAAATCGAACAAAAATTATTTTAATTAATTTTTATTTTTTTATAATATAAAATTTTCCTTTCCAAATTAATTATTTTTTAAAAAATTAAAAAATCAATTGAATCAAACCTAATTTAGTTCATTATTGCTTTTATTTAGTTCGGCTTTATTAGTCTGTAGATGTATCATGATTTTTTTTTATACTAAGCACACGGCAAATCAATTTAATGAATATAAAAGAGGTTCCACTTTAGTTAATAAATCTTAAGCTCAAATTGTGAACTCCTTTCATGGTGGCAAACTATTAAGCTTTTCATTAGGTCACAAGTTTCTTTTTTAGTGGAAATTTCCTTTAATGGAGGCAGACTATTAAGCTTTTCATTAGGATACAAACTTCTTTTGTTTAGTGGAAATCTCCTTCTCCCTAATTAAGTGTTAATTTGAACTGATGCTTTATATAAGTTAATTAATAAAAAGACAAAGTAACACTGATGGTTTAACTAATGCATGCATGATGTTCGTTTGAAGTAACACATTTCCTTTTATCTATTAAAGTTAGGTTTAGCCTCCATTTTTTTCTCCTTTCTAAACATAAATCCTTTTTATGAATCAGTTGTGCCATTGATCAATCAAAAGTAACTTAATTATTAAAGATTTTTATTAATCAGTGTCTTAAAGATATTTTTTTCAAGGTTATTGTATATATAATAATTTAATAAATCTTTTTCTTTTATCTTGCATTTCAAAATAATGACAAATTAGAGAAACAAGAGTTTCAATTCTTTGTGCTAATCCCATTCCTTAATTATACCTTTTTTTTTTCCTCAAGTTGGTTTTCTTTAATTATTTTATTTATACTAGTTTTCTGTGTTTTACTATTCAATAGGCAACCACCCAAAGTTGTGCAATATTTGTATATTCAGCCCCTTAGTCGACAATTCGTGTATTTGTATATTTTATTATATTATAATTATATTTAATATATTTTATATTTATATAAAGTTTGATATGTTAATATTTTATGTTGTATAGATTTTAAAACATTCGTGTATCCATATCATATCCGTATTATTTTGTTGTGTCGTGTTTTATTTTTTCATATTGTGTCAAATATTATTAGGTTTACATATTAAGCAAAGAATTCCAGGAAAACATAGCCAATATAGTCATTCCAAGTAGCTTTTTTTTTTTTTTTTTTTGGAAAGATACATTGCCAAACCTAACCACAATTAAATAAAAAGAGACCGTGAAAAAGACACACAAATATTAACATTTGAATATTAAATCTATTAATTATTATTTTTTAAAAATGATTGTACGAGCCGTCTAAATTGGATTTAGATTTAATCTTTTTGTACTTTAATGGAAGAAAAACAAAAGAAAAAAAAAGCACTTTATCACCGTTATTCTTATTTTTAAGGAAAAACATACCACGTATGTTAATGTCATAATTTAACACTTTCGGTGATCTTGTTTCGACTGTTTTCTGAACATTATTCTGATTCTTCTCTTATAATTGTTCTTGTTGGAAAATTAAAAGAAAAATATTTTTTGTAAGTGATGCTCTTATCTGCAGCTAATTTGCAAGAGGTTATTCCTTAATCCTTACGCTGCTTCGCTGGCCTACAGCAGATTCTGGGGTTTTTGCTACATTTTTGAATATTTTAAAAGAAAAAAAAAAAACCCATGCAGCCATTAACCAGTGCAATCAAAACTTAAAAAGATTGTATACTGTTTCATGTGAAACAAATTAGAATACAACAATGTATTTTGGGGGCATCTTAGGACAATAGAAAATGATAAAACAGAAGGGACATATAGCATTGATCATTACCTCGTTAGTATTGTTAGTTGGAGTTTGGGATTTGGTTAAAGAATTTGAGGGGGCATTCAATTATATGTCCTGAAATTTCTTCTTATTATTTGGTAAGACCCAAAAATAGCCCCCCTGTTTTTTGGATCAATTCCATCCTCAGCAATGCATTAATGGATTGCTAAGATGTCAACTTGATTTATGCCAACGAAAAACACGATAAAATCACTATCACGAAAAAGGGGAGACAGGCCTCCAGGCATCACTGATCATAATTTTGACTTGGGATTGGGAAGTTTGGAACCGTAAGAAATTGCAGTACTGCAACAACAGTATGTGGTCTGGTTCATTCATGGGGGGGAAGTCCAAAATGGTAAAATCAAGGATGCAATTTGTATGTTCTTTGTAAAGTAACAATATTATTATCAGATCAAACCATGGAGTTAAAATCCGAAACAAAGAATTTAAGTATTAACTGACCAACTTTTTCCTATACTTGAAAGATAAACTGCAGTTTTTGTTGAAATAAAAGAAAAAAAATACAGCTAAAACATGAATTGAGAAGATGTATATGGAGCTATACGTATTTAAGCAGCTGGTCTTTCCTTGTAAAATTTGAGCTGAACTTCCTTTGTTTGGACATTCGCCTCTATCTGTTCAAAGGCACCAGTAGGTTTAGAATAAAACCTTCTCCAAAACCAGTGCTGCTTCCAAGCTCTTTCAGCCATTTCATCGATTGGGATACCTTTTGTTTCAGGGAGCATGGTGAAAACCGAGAGGGCCATCGCAACGATCCAGGCGGCGAAGAAGAAGAAGATGTTGGATCGCATATGGCAAAGCATGGTCAGGAATGCTTGAGCGATGATGAAGGTGCAGATCATGTTGGTGGCGACGGCAAAGAAATAGCCAGCATTTCGAGTCTCTAGTGGGAAGATTTCGCTCGCTATGAGCCACCCCAGGGGACCCCATGACCAGGCGAATGCATTTACGAACATGCAGATGAAGATCACTACAACTATGGAAATGCCATGAGATACTGCGTTTATAGATTTCAAATACATATGCAAAATCCCGCCAACGACACACTGCAAAAAAAATAAAAAATCAAAAAAAAAAAAAAAATCCATTTCGTAATCTTAATTTCTAGTACTAGTATTGACATATTGTAGGCTTAAAAAGGCATCAACAGACCTGGCCAATCAACATGATTAGAGCACCAGCAATAAGCAGACGTCGTCTTCCAACGACATCAACGCTGAAATTAGAAACAAGCGTCGACAAGCAATTGACTACACCAGTGATGACAACCGACAATAACGCAGCTTTTCCCCCAAAGCCCATGGTTTGAAACAGCACCGGGGCGTAAAACATGATCACATTCATGCCTGTAAACTGCTGGAAGACATGAATAGCCATGGCCGAAATGAGTGGAGGCCAGTTATGCCGGTTCGTTAGCAATTCCAAGTAAGGGTGTTCGATTTTGTTGGCAACTTCAGTGGCTCGAATGATTTCTTCGAATTCCTTGTCAACATTATCTACGCCCCTGATCTTCTTTAGAGTGTTTAAACCTTCTTCTTTCTTCCCTCTCTCAATGAGGCTTGTGGGAGAGTCCACAATAGCAAATGATCCAAAAAATAGGATTAAAGCTGGCACAGCAGCAAGACCCAGGGAAATCCTCCAACCATATTTTAAATTTGCAGTGGCATAGTTGATTAAATTTGCAATCAGGATGCCAAGAGTGACCAAAAACTGGAACGAAATATTCAGCCCTCCTCTATACTTTGCTGGTGCAATTTCTGATATGAACAATGGTATTGCCTGCAATTTTGTTTCATTAGCAAAAAATACAAATTTCCATTAGCAAATTTCTAAAACAATAGCAAATAATATAAGAATTTTATGATTGTTGCCGACCTGGTTACCGCATCCAAGGCCGAGCCCGAGGAATAACCTTCCAAAAATCAGCATAAGGAGGTTCTTGGCAGCCAAATTCAGAATTGCACCGATGAGAAAGAAGGAAGAGGCGAATGTGATGGTGAGTTTTCGGCCATACTTTCTGGAAAAACTGGATGCTACTAAGCTAGCGACAATGGCTGGCAAGTAGAGCGAGGAAGTGAAGAGCTGAAGGTATCCGTCGTTAAACTTGCAGTAGTTGTTCTCGACTGCGTGATGCTTCTTCGTGTAAACTTTCGGGAAGAACTTTATTAGGAAATCATCCATCGATGTTACTCCTCCTATAAACATAATGCCATGCATTAATAATAATAATAAATCATCGATGTCAAACAGAATGATTTAGATGAGTAATTATTTTGTAATATTCAATCATGACCAACCAAATTAAACAGATAAATCAATAAAAAAAAGGTGATGTAATTTTTCTTTTTTGATAATTGAAGGTGATATAATTAACAGAAAAAAACAAAAGAGTAAATACGTTGTTGAATGGAGCGATTATACCTGAAATTCCAATATCATAACCAAACAAGAAACCACCGAAAGATGCAATGACGGTGCAAAGAACGACTCTCCACGTGATCTTGGAGAGTGAATCATCGTCCCCGCTGCCATTGAAGACGGAACTAGCGAATATGGCAGTCGGCATGTCGAACAAAGACTCGAGAAATAATCTATCTACCTAAGACTCTTAAGTTTATGAAACTGAAAGTACACGGAAAATCAGGGTGATCTTGATCTATATTTATAGTCTTTGGTTCCACTCATATAATAATCCTGTTTGTAATCTAACTAGGCTGTTAGAGTTTTAAAAATAGTTAATTCACTCTAAATCCTAATTACTCTCTAATTTAATTACTTCTTATTATTTATTTATTAATTAGAAACTTATATAGAATGTTATTTAACTTTTTTTTAATCAGAAATTTATATATACAGTTATTAATTAGAAATTTGTATATATTGTTTCTTACCTTAGTTAAAAGGTAAGATTATTTAGAGTTGCACTTAAATCAAACTTCCTTTTAAAACTTGGATTAATCAAAATAATAATTATTTTCTGCTTGATTTGTAATTTTTTAATTTATTTAATTAATCTAACCGACACAACTTTGATTTGATTGTATGTTCCATGTATATTAATTTTTGTTAATTTCTATTATTTCAGGATTAACAATTGTTTATTATATGTAAGGTATATGAGATGTATATATAAATTTTTTCTCAATCACTGCATTAGATATTTAAGACCCAAAGTTCAAATATTTTTTTTTAATTCAATTATGTTAGTGGTGGTAATATGTTTTAGTTATCAATAATTAAAAATCGAACTAAAAAAACCGATCGAATAGGGTTGAACCGATGATTTATCCAATCCAGTTGGATGTATTAAATCGAGAAGTTATCAAATTATCCATCTGATTTTTTTTTTAATTTCTTTTGTTTAAAAAATTGACAATTTCTTTGAGGGATCAACATTTGAGAAGCTTATATGCAACGAGGCATTGTTTCAGTAAGATCCCAACATTATTACAGGTTCACGATTTGTGATGACTTTCATCATATGGTAAACAGAATGTTTCAATATTGAATTTTCAATGTAACAAAAATAAACCATACTGTTTAAATATATTAACTTTTCATCAATATGTCCAAAGGACATCAAACTTTAAAGATTAAAACGAAAATGGAAAACCTACAAGCACATAGAGCTAAATAACTAATTTGCTAGCTCTCCAGAGCGTTAATTAGTTCATATGCAATGAAACTACAACATTATAAACTCAATTTCGTAAATATTTTAATTTGACTATAAGCAGGTCTACCTTATGTATCCTATTCGTGGTATATTGTTAAAATGGATATGCTCAAGATTTACCGTAGGTGATTGCTAGATTGACTCAAGGATGGACGAGTTCCAGCTTTTCCATAGTGAAAGTTGCCCAGCATAGTTGATGCTGTCTTTCTAGGAGCGCCAATATTGTGTCATACTGCCTCATTTTGCCAATGCATTGCTATCAATTTTCATCGGTGTTGACAGCCTTGACTTTGGATTCTGTTGGTTTTGATGCTTCCACGGCAATGTTATGCTCAATTTATATGCTCGCCGAAATGTTGCCTACTTCTAGGATGATTTCAATGGCCTTGAGATGATCCTCCCCTGATTGTGGTGCATCCAAGACACCGTCTTGACCAGTCAAATTTTGTATCTTTTCACTGTTTTTAATGTTACTTAAACCGTCAGCTTCTCCTGCTGAAGTTGATAGGCCAGCATTGGCTTCAGCTTCGGCTAACCTTCTGGATTTGCGTTCAGTATCTTCAACAGATCCTGCCCCAGTAGCCCCAGTGGCCTTTGATGGTTCCATCACAGTCTCTAGTGTACTTAAAATTCGGAGCTCACCTTCACCTCCAAGAACATGGTTCAGGATCTCTTTATTGGTTATATTATCAGCTAATGACTCATTTCACATCGCAAATACGATCAACTTCTGCTGCAGACTTCTGAGAAAAGCTCCAGCTCAATGGCAGTACGGGGTGGACCAGTAATATAACTTGCTGACCTCTGAGTATAGCTAAATAACATGTTTGAGACTATTATAAATGCAATAGGTATGGAAATATTCAAAATCAGCCAGGGAACCAGCAGAAGGAAGCATGTACATGAGAAAAATCGTAGGCAATACATAATTCAAAGCAATGTTACCCAGACTCTTCAATTTTTTTTTTCTCTAAAGTATTCGTATCCGATACCTATTTGACTCATATTTAGACATGGGTATAAAAGTATAATTCTCCAAATGTATCGGAACACTTTAAAAATACTGAGCATGTATATCCTTATCCAACATTAATCTGAGTAACATCAGAAGTATTAAGGAGACTGTTCTTCAATGAAGGAGCAAAAACGAAAATATCTAGTTTTCATTCTTGATTTGGTCTTTCAGAGGCAACAAATTCAATAGTCCGCAGCTATTTGATCTGCAAATGGTGTTTTTAAATTGTTATTCTTTTTTGTTTTCTTTTGTCATCTTCTCAAAAGCCGGGATTAATTAAAAATATGAATGTTTTACTATTGTATTACCTCTCTTTCTCTTGCAGATTCAACAATGCGTGTATAATCACTTTCATTTGCCTCTGTTTTGTTCACAACAGCTTCCTGTTGATTTCATTTTCAGGTCTCCCAATGTCCTCCTGTCTGATTGAGAATTGGGATTCACCTTCATTAGTTGTCAACGTCTCCCCTTCTTCCTTCTCATTGACTGCTGAATTATTGACATTTATGATAATGCTGTCTTCCTTAATGACCTTCCTTGGAGAATTTGTTGGTTCCTGTACAATTTAACAAGCAACTGCGTTCCTTACTTCATCAGTTTACAGCATATATATTTTCATTTATTACAAAAAGATGCATCAAGGTCATTTCATGAATAAGAAACATAAATGAGAAGCAATAAGTCGATAACCTGATGTTAAAAATTACTACTAAATCAAAAACAGAAAAGATACTGTATTGTCATTGTAGTTGATCAGTGCCAACTGCGTAAAGCAAGTTTGGAGATCTTTGGCCAAAATTAAGCACTGGATTACCTCTTTTCTTACCGTAGTTTCAGGATCATCTGATTTAGCATTTTCCTCTTCTGATTTTGATGGATCAATTCCAGTGTCATATTCAATCATTTTTTCTGATCTTCCTTCAAGATGCTGAATAGAACCAGGATTACTTTCCCTGGATGGTTTTGATAATTCTCTAGCGTCCTTTAAACCCTTTAGAGTGTGTGACTCACCTTCACTGGATTTTATAGAAGGATCTTCCTTGGCATTTGGGTCTTCTAACATAACTTCATTCATATTACTGACAGTGATATACTTAGTACTATTCTCTGTCATGTTAGATGATCCCTGTTTCAAGATTAGGTAAATATGAGAGTCAAAACATGTTGAAAGATGTGCTTTAAGATTACCAGAGACATAAAGGGGCGAAGGGCCAAGAATGAAGGTGGTTGGCACTAAAGAAAATGGTAAAGCCACTTGGTAGGTGAAGGAACATGTTCTCCATTTTATGAACTTGTTCGTACAATTGAATTCATAAGCCTCATACATTATTTATGAGTTCAAGATTTGTTAAATGTATTAAAAGATGAAGATGAAATATTGATACTTTCATACTGACCTCCAATGTTCCAAGCCTGCAATTACTGGATGAGTGATCTATTGAATTCTCAACCAATTGCTATGCAATTTGAGGCGGGGTAAAAGTTTTCATGTGCTTGGTCGTCTGCTAAATTGTCTGTCACTAAGTCTTCCCTAACAGATCGTGTCAGATCCCTTTGTGTTCATTGCTCAACTTCTGATATAGTTATTTGATCTTCCTGGATGTTTTGCAGTAGTACAGACCTTGGAGATGAACATGAGCTAACAGAAATTTGTTCAAGCAGCAATCTTCGATTTAGAGCCATTGTAATAAAATCACCTAAATTTTGTTTCACTCCAGAAACATTATCCTCTTCAATATTTTGATCAACCATACTATCTGGAACAGATTTCAAGTTGTCTCCCCTTTGAACTGCATTTGGTGCATCCCTAGTGTTCTGCTTAGTTAAGTTTTCATTATCTTCTGCACTATACATTGAAGGTTGGCTTTCCTCCACTTCCTTTGCAGATTCCGTGGTGCTTTTAGCCTCACAAGATGTTTCAAAATTGCCATGCCTGAACTCTCTGCAATCTAAATTGTTTGCATCAGCTGGTTTTATCATCTCCCTTAAAGCTACTTTTTTAATCAATAATCGGGCTCCGTTCTCTCTGTTTTCAGAAGATTTCAAGTCTAAAGTGTTAGCATGTCCTTGAGTTATCGGATTCACATCACAAATGCTGTTCAAATCTTCTGTAGGCTTCTGTTGATGTTCAACTAATTGCTATTGGATAGCCAAAAGTTACAATATGTTAGGTGAATATCATTTTCCGGATATTTCAGAAAATTTTCTGTGTCATAACATCCATAAATGATATAATAGATTTTTATTTCACAATAAATTTGCAAATGAAGAAAGTAAGCCTAAACAGTAACTGGATATTTAAACCAGGAAAAACTTGATCTTATTTCATTTGAACCACTGAAAATTGAAATTGTTATGTTTGCACTAATTTTACCAAAAACGAAAAACTCACTGACCTCTGGCTTCTCAAAACAACATGTAGAAATGAATGAACCATTGACTTCTCCATCACGTGCATGGTTTTCCTCAGAGATTCAGGTGATAAAGTATCAGAAACATTGAAGTCTTGAATCCCGGAACTTCTTCATCTAATTTTTTGACATCTTCATGAGTTTCAGAGTTTACATATGTTGGATCGGATGCACCATTCTCAGTTATATCTCTTCTTGAATATAGTGAACTTGTGCTATTCAAATGTCGCTTGGCTTCCTGTTCAAGTGGAGAAATTGAAGCAATTAGCTCCTCAGGTTTCCTTTTTAAACCTGAAAACTCTACGTTGACGGAACCCTCTTCAATAATATCATCTAATTCTTCTAGTCTTTCTCGATTTGCCTCTGCTCTTGATAGGTTAAATGAACCTCCCCACAGTTCTTCACTGTCAGAATTGATATCACTGTCAACGTCCCCATCATTTGTAACTGAATCACCATCAACAGATGAAGTTGTTCCATCAGCTGTTAATGGAGGTGAACCAACTTCTGACACCTCAACTTGCAAGTCAGAAGCTACAGAAAAGGTTGGGGTATGACACCGTCGGCTATATATACTGTAAAATAAATTGAAGTCTGCCCTGCGCCCTTCCTATGGAGATGGGCTGGAATCATTGGGAAGTCTATTCACAGTTTTCCTCTTAGGAGGAATTGAAAGAATCGGGGGCTTTCGCCAACGGTCATTACGTATCCCGAGAGATTTACTTGTTTGATCTAAGACTGGTTCTGTGGCTTCGGCTTCGGATGAAGATGAGTAGCAGGAATCATTGTTTTTAATTGAATCTGTCTCCACTCTGACTTCACTTCCATTATCCAAGTCTGGCTCCAGATCATGAAGGTTTTCCATCTTCTCTCCGATTTCAATCCTATCGTTCGCACTTTCCATAATCTTTTCCTTTTTCCCTTTGGGTGAGTTTATTGCCTCATTGTGATTTGATTCTTCTAGCTCAACAGGATCAATATCACTTCCTACACCAGAGGAATTAAGCTAGAGATGACCTCCTTTATCTGATGAAAAGATGAAGTGTGAAATTATACATTGGATAACGGGAGGCTTTAAAAGAGAGAGAGAGAGAGAGAGAGAGAGAGAGAGAGGAAACTTCAATATAGAATTTAGAGTAATTCCATTGATTCAGTAATTACCAGACTGACAGATATGATGGTTTTAAAGGCTATGGAGTTCAACTGTACGATCAAATTATTGTCCTAGCTCCTAAATATGTTCATTCCCCTTATCTCTGGTCAAAAATCTTTCTTTACAATTGGCATCCACAGAATTTCATAGAGGCTTTGTCCTAATCTTGATTGGAAGGAGAATTTGAGTGGGAAAAAATGGCTTAAATAATTTGATTATGTGCCTCAACGCTTTGAAACATTCTGTCGTAGTTCTCCTGTTAACTTATTTCCTTTGTTTCAAACCCCCAATTTTAAGTTGCTTCCAAACCCAACTTAATTCAACTTCGGCTTTCTTCAATATGGGTTAGTAAAGCAAGAAACTGCCAATAAAAAGGATCTTGACAGCTTATCCAAAAAAACAGAAAAATAAAACAAGGATCTCGACAATGGAAAATACATTTAAGTTTTTATCTTGTGCTTACTTGGCTGCCTTTTCAATCTAGCAAAGGCTGGATTTTGAGTGGTTGCTACTGTCATCAAAGGTCCCCGACAAAAGCTATTGTGCCTGCAGAAGAGCGTTTCCCTCTGGTTGGCTGCCATGAATTCTTGTTGAAAACTATCTGCGGTAATGTTTGGTTTTTCTTCAAATAGTTCATAAGGTAGGTCAAATGGATTCTGTGTAGGCAACAAGATGGAAGAGGCTGAACCAGAAATTTGTGATCCTTCTTCTTTAGGATTACTTGAAACACCAAGAATGTTGTTTTTAGCAACTAGAATCCGAGCAATTTGACCGGGGAAGACACTATCCATGCCCATCAGGCTTTTCCCAACTGCCATTTTGTACAACTTTTTTGCTCTACGTTTTGCTATTGAACTTTCCAGCCTTTTGTTTCTTTCCAACTTGGATAAACCTAGATCCATAAGATTCTTCTGATCATCCTCCGTCCATTCGACAGCCTTATTTCCGTCTTCATCCCCTCCTTCCAAGCCTTCTACCTCTACCTCTAGCTCACCATCACCACCATCATCATTAGGACCTTTTCCTGAAGTCCCTTGGAAGCTATCACCCGATACCTACGAGGTTTTGATGTCTCATTAGCAAAGACCGAATTCAGATCATCAAGTGCTCGATCATTTCCAGTCTCATTGTAGGAGGAATACTTTCCATGTTCCCTGCTACAACTTCCTTTCCTATCAAAGATAATCTTCGAATTTTCATCCAAGAAATTAGTTTCACCAGACAAACTATCACAAGGACTTTTCAGAAAAAGCATGTCCCTTTCCTCGCTATGTTCCCATCCCATTCTAGGACCTCCTTTTGAGCATTTCTTCGCACACTTTTCTGGGGTCGTAATGATGGCCTGTCTGATCTATTTACAAATTTTACATCAGCAGATAATCTCCCAGCACTGTCGTTTTTCTTAAACCATTGGGTTCAGGATATTTAGTTTTCAAATAAAATCGGATCGAAACAACGGTGCAGACAAGATCAGGGGAAGAGTACATGAAAAAGTAGAAAACAGAAGGGAAAAAAAAAATATGTGCAGGAAGAAAACAAAGATGAAAAAGCCTGGCACAACTGGATGTTTTCTTACAAATTTATAGCAACAACTTCCAGAAAATCTAACAATTCTCCACACAAGAAGTTGAATACCCTTTGCATCAATAGCCATTTTTATTCTTCTGAATTAATTTTAAACAATAAAACCACCAAATGGGGTGTTAATAATTCATTGTTTAGCTACTCAATATCCAACGAAATGACTGAAGAATTCAGCCCAAACCTGCATTCCCAACATAAAAGAAAAATCAAAATTTCTTCTTTTGGATGTGGG
>JBBYHK010000009.1:3105187-3120288 GCA_038382065.1 Adansonia grandidieri
AAATGACTGAAGAATTCAGCCCAAACCTGCATTCCCAACATAAAAGAAAAATCAAAATTTCTTCTTTTGGATGTGGGGTTTTCGTTATTTTTACTTTTAGAAAAATTTTCCTTTCGGTGGCATCTCATCTCAGATCCTTCAATTTAGAACTTTCTTTGCCGTACCTTTTCTCTTCCGCCCCCGATTCATGGGACAATACAAAAAAAAACGCAAACAGGCTCGGAGGAAGTGGCGGTCACGCTGAAGTCTACTTTAGTAATAAGACCTTGAATTTCTAGATAATTACTCAAGCCACCCGTCCTTTTCTTGTATTTGCAACATTACCCAAAATACTTTTTTGGTTTTTTTTTTTTGCTTTTAGCAAGGGAAATATAGTCAAATATGCAATATAGTCAAATATGCAATTTTCATCTTGATATAATTTGAATTAAGGAATGAATGAATTATCAGTTAATTATGATTCTCACTTGGATATATATTTGTTGATCAAAATGATAAGTTGGGAAAAAAATTTAAATAAAAAATTAAGATTTAACGGCTCTACAATGTATTATTATCAGTGTAAAAGTAAAATTGAATTGTAAATTTTTAATTCATAATTAATTTTTGTACATTTCATTAACTAAAAATAAATCAATAAATTTACCAATAATCCTGTGATCTATAAGATTGCTGGATTCTTAATTTTAGTGACAAAAATTAATCGTGGATAACCTTAACTATAAAAAAAAACTTATATGTAATAAAATACAATTATGTTCACTTAATAACTTAAAACTAATACTTATGTCTTATACAAGCCTGTTTATAAAGAAACTTTATTTTTACCTAAGAGGATTGACTAATGTTAGATAGCCATAGATTTGAAGTTTCTATAGGTCGAGCTAGGTCTAATTACATTGAAATACTAAAAGAAAATTTGCTTTAGGCTTTAGTTCAATCATAATTTGAAAATCAGGTTTATTATTTGAAATATATTGAATTTTTATAATTAAATATAAATAAGTTTTATTATTAAATAAATAATTAGAATCAAATCAACCTAAATTATAAAAATTATATTTTAATTCAAATTTGTCGAATATGACAAATAACTTGATTGGCTGATTATAATCCCCTAATATCAACTCAAATACCTTGGTTTTTTTTTTAAAATAATTTCATATATATGCATATATATCACTAAAAAATTGCTTTTATAAACTAATAAACTCAAACAAAGAAAGCTAAAATCATTAGCAAACTCCCCTGGAGAAGGCACAAATTAATTAAAAAATAAAAAAATAAAATCTATAAAAAGAGTTGCTGCAGAGGGAATCAAAGATAAATCCTCAATAAAAAAAGAATAATAAAATAATAATGAAAACAATTTTTTATTATGAGAAAATAATAATAATAAAAACTAATTAGAGCTGAAGCTCTATGCAGACTTGGACAGACAGAGAAGATATAACAGCCCAAATTAAAGCCCAAAATCATTTAAAAAAAAAAAAAACCTCTAAGGCTAAGGCCTGAATGCAAGCAAGGGTGTGGTTACCAATCAGGGCCACACATGTGGCGCTCGATCTTCGTCACGTTCCAACCCACTGGGTCCACGTGTTAAATTTCACAAAACTCTTTTGTGATTCTCCACACACCCAACCTTTGCACCAAATCCCCGTTACAATCCCAAGATGAAATCTTGACGGTTAAAAGACCAACGTTGCCTCTAATCCAACGGTTCAAATTCACCCACAATAATCTCTTTCGCATTGGCCTTTGTCTTGTGTCTCTGTCTGCGAATTTCTGAACATATAAAACAGGACTAAAATGAACATCAAAATGACAATATCAGTTACATAAAAACTATCCTTATTTGTAATTTAGATTAAAAAAAATCCGGATTATTCTAGGGTTGACGAAATGCCATCGATTGAATTTCTACGACCGACGACGATAACAATCCACAGTAAATTCAGCACAAATTCTTACTTTAATCTTCTTTACCTACGTGGATTGAACTTCTCCGCCAATCGGTTTAGAGTTTTGCAACAAAACGCGAACCGCTTCCTCCACAATTCAATCACTTCCACCCTCAAGAACGTCACCGTTGTGGGAAACCACGAAAGGTTAAGTCTTTACGGAGGTAAATTAAGGTTCAAAGAAAGCAAAATTTTGGCTAACTGTACAGATGGCAGCGACTCGAAGGCCAGTTCCAGCGAGAAAAATGAAACCGAAGGTGGGCAAGGAGTGAAGCAGAAACAAAATCCGACAAATTCGGGCAGTTCGACCAATCAGAGAGGAGAAAAGAGCGGAAGAAGCGGGCTTTGGTGGTCCAAAGGAAAGAAATGGCAGTGGCAACCTTTAATTCAGGCTCAGGAAATCGGTGTTTTGCTTTTACAGTTAGTTATCGTTACGTTCGCTATGCGGTTGCTCCGACCTGGGATTCCGTTACCTGGGTCTGAGCCCAGGACTCCAACGACTTTCGTCAGCGTTCCTTACAGTGAGTTTTTGAGTAAGATTAGTAGTAATCAAGTTCAAAAGGTGGAGGTTGATGGGGTTCATATAATGTTTAAATTGAAGAATGAAGGTAGTGTTCAAGAGAGTGAAATTGGTGGTGTTAGTAATAGTAAGTTTCAAGAGTCGGAGTCCTTGTTGAGGAGCGTGGCGCCTACGAAGAGAATTGTGTACACAACAACGCGGCCGAGTGATATTAAGACTCCATATGAGAAAATGCTTGAAAATGATGTGGAGTTCGGGTCTCCTGATAAGCGATCTGGTGGCTTCTTGAACTCTGCATTGGTAAGTTGTGGCGTTCTTTTGTTTGTTATTATAATATTATGATTTGAGTGGAACTAGTTTAATTGCCTTTTTTTTTTTTTTTAGTATTCTTAATGATAACCGTTTGAATTGTCTTGATTATGTTGGCATAGTAGTTTATTGTGGTAAGCTGCATGCTCATAGCATGTAACTTGGAAGATGAGGGTATCTTCTGGCCTTCTTTGGGCTAGGAATCTCAAAGAGTGATCTGATTTGCCCTCTACTATAGGGAATCTATTCTCTCTTGAGGTGGCAGGAATGTAAAGGCTGTAGTTGGTGGGACTAAGATTTGTTATAATTTGGGACAAGAGTATCTTCGGTTACTCCCATTCACATGGTTCTTTCAAATTCATGCGTTCGTATACGTCTGTGATGTGGAATTTTATCTATTTGGTTTCCTTTCATTTGCAGATAGCTTTGTTTTATGTTGCTGTTCTTGCGGGACTTCTCCATCGGTTTCCTGTGAGTTTTTCTCAGGTGTGGATTTGCTTGTAAGTTTTTTAGTACGTTAATATCTATGTTGCGTTGATAGTTTCTGATGCTAATCACGTATGCATGCAGCATACTGCTGGTCAGATTAGGAATCGCAAGTCGAGGGGTTCTGGGGGTTCAAAAGTTTCTGATCAAGGTGAAGCAATAACTTTTGCTGATGTTGCTGGTGTTGATGAGGCCAAGGAGGAGCTTGAAGAAATTGTGGTATGTTAAATATTCCTCTGCTTCATATGCTACCAGCAATTGATATTTTGTGATAAAGGCTCCTATGAATTTAACTATTGTCTTTGTATGCTTATGTTTACTGCCCAGGAATTTCTTAGGAATCCAGACAGGTATATACGGCTTGGTGCTCGACCTCCCCGAGGAGTTCTCCTGGTGAGTTGATACTAGGGACATTAAGCATCACCGCCTTTCAAAAGAAATAGTTGAAACTTCACTTCATGATGTTGAAGAAGCTTTTGGCATAGGAAGTTATTGGCTATATGAAAAACTTTATTAATGTCAGAAAATTGTTGGGTTAGGTTTGCTAATTCTGTCTCTCACTCTTAGAATATCATCTCTACCAAAAAGCTTTTGGTCTTCTAAAGCTTTCTATTTGTCATTCTTGTTATGATAAGTTGAGAAAGTTTTTGGATGGAATTCAATGTGTTCAATATGTCCACTAAGTGCTTAGATGCCAGAAGTATATGATGTTTTCATTGCAACATTACCTCTTTTCTAAAATTGAAATATGGCCGGTGTTTATGGTTTTATTTGTGCTGCAGGTTGGTCTTCCTGGGACAGGTAAGACTCTTTTAGCAAAAGCTGTGGCCGGTGAAGCAGAAGTTCCATTCATAAGTTGTTCAGCTAGTGAGTTTGTAGAGTTGTATGTCGGCATGGGCGCATCTCGAGTTAGAGATCTATTTGCACGAGCAAAGAAGGATGCACCATCAATAATTTTTATTGATGAGGTCAGCCTCTGGGTTTTATTATTTTGGTGGAAGAATCTTTTCAACTTTTTGATTTACAGTAGAATTTTTTGACAACTTTCCCTATGTACAGATAGATGCCGTGGCTAAAAGTCGCGATGGTAAATTTCGCATTGTTAGCAATGATGAACGAGAGCAAACTTTGAACCAATTACTCACTGTAACTTTCCCTTCATCTTAGTTTTTCAGCTCGTGTGGACCTTTTGGCCATTCCCCTTTGAAGCTAATACTTTTCATCTACATTGCAGGAGATGGATGGATTTGACAGCAATTCTGCTGTGATTGTTCTTGGAGCTACAAACCGTTCTGATGTCTTGGATCCTGCCCTTCGTCGACCAGGGAGATTTGATCGTGTTGTTATGGTTTGTATGATGCACTGTATTTCAGTTAACTCGCTGAATGTTGGAATCTGCCATATAATCAGTGCCCTCTTCCTTAACTCTTATCTTAACGATATTATGTCTTGTATGATTCCAGGTAGAAACTCCTGACAGGATTGGAAGAGAAGCTATTTTAAAAGTACATGTTTCTAAGAAGGAACTTCCTCTTGGAGAGGATGTTGATCTTGGTGACATTGCCTCTATGACTACTGGTTTTACTGGGTATTTTCTCTTTCACTTTTTCATATTTAAATGCCACTGGTTGCCATCCTCCTCCTTCAGTCTCCCTTTCAACTTCTTAAATTCCTATTTGTTGTTGATGAAGTGGGAATGACTATATGATCTTTTTTACTTTGCAGGGCGGACCTTGCAAATCTGGTAAATGAAGCTGCCTTACTTGCTGGAAGAAATAACAAAGTTGTTGTAGAGAGAATTGATTTCATTCAGGCAGTTGAAAGATCAATAGCAGTAACTCTCTCTCTCTCAGTAGAATTTTGGTTTTGTATTTCTTACTGTTTTCTTGTCATTACTGTTTATTTACTTTCATTGTGCTCAACTGTTTCCTTCTCCCATGTTTTTGTAGAATTTACATTGCGTTTTTCCTTTCCTTGAAAGTTAACTTTTAATTTTTACTCCCCCTAGCAAATGATGTTATGCGATCTTCTCATTCTTGTTCTAGGCTTTAATTATTGTTTTTACTATGTATGTGCCAGACATATTTTAAATTAACTTACAAACACTACAAACACAAAATTCAATAGATAATTGAGGGCAAAATATTTTTTTTGCAGTGTATTTATATTACTTTTTGCACTTTCTGATGAGATTATCGTTAGGGATAAAGGGTTTTGACCAATCTACTCTGATTTAGACAATTTCCTCTTAGACATCTGTCTCTCAAGATGTGTAATTATGCTAAAGAATTATGAGTAAATATTGAATTGAAAGTTAAGTAACAAAAAGAATTATATTTCATAGGGCATAGAGAAGAAAACTGCCAAGTTGAAGGGGAGTGAGAAGGCTGTTGTTGCAAGGCATGAAGCCGGCCATGCGGTAGTAGGTACGGCTGTTGCAAGCCTTCTTCCTGGACAGCCACGTGTTGAGGTAAACTATGGCAGTATTTTACTCAATGTTCGCGGTTTATTTCTTAATTTGTTTATTTATATGTTCTTGTTATCTCAGTATGAAATTTGAATGGAATCTGAAGTTCTATACCTGTGGCCATGTAGCATTTGGTTCAGGAGACTGCATGCACTGTTCATGTTGAGTACCAGAGATGGTCGCTGGGCAATCATTTATATTGAGTCGTTATTTAGGAGATGATTGGCTTTTTGTCATTATTTTACTAAATGTTTGTACGTAATACCAACTTCAGAAACAGTACCATACTATTTTCAAACTTGCGAGCAACATTCTGAACATTAATAACTGAAATTGGGGTAGGTTCGTGCGGAGGTCCACTTGGTCTTGGGCTACACTGGGAATTCTGAATTATAAGGTTCAACTTATTAAGGTTGGGTCGTTCAGTGGAGACACAGCTGTCATGCAATGGACTTAAATCAGCCCAGCTGCTTTTGTTTACATGAAATGGATAATATGGTAACCAATCAGCTCTCAATTGTGTTTGCAGAAACTGAGCATATTGCCAAGATCAGGAGGAGCATTGGGCTTTACTTATACTCCTCCTACCAATGAGGATAGATATTTACTCTTCATTGATGAGTTACGTGGCCGTTTGGTTACTCTTCTTGGCGGACGTGCTGCGGAGGAAGTTGTCTATTCAGGTCGTGTTTCTACTGGTGCACTTGATGATATTAGGCGGGCAACTGAAATGGCATACAAGGCAATAGCTGAATATGGTCTTAATCAGACTATAGGCCCTCTCTCTTTAGCTACGCTTGCTGGTGGAGGCATGGATGAATCTGGGGGGGCAGTTCCTTGGGGACGAGATCAGGTCCCTTTTTACTCTTTGATAAAAGTTTAGTTTATCCTTTTTGTTTTCGATTCCTACATATATGTAACGGAGACTGATCCCGAGCTGAACATACAGGGACCTCTAGTTGATCTTGTTCAAAGAGAGGTGAAAGCATTATTACAGTCTGCCCAAGAAGTAGCCCTTTCTGTTGTACGTGCTAATCCAACTGTGTTGGAAGGGCTTGGTGCCCACCTGGAAGGTAATCTGTTGTTTCTACCTGTTCCATATGTTAAAAGTCCTGTCCATCCTATTTGTTTTTCATTTCTACGCTGTATATGTTCTTATTTTTTTTATGGGCATTGGCATATTTTCCGAACATAAAATCTAATAGAAACTTATAAGAGATGTGACCGGTAGTTGATTGTCCGTTAGGGCCTCCTACCATTTAGTTGTGTTACCATTCCTGATAAGTTTAGGGTACAATATACAGAAAAGTTTAATGGTTACGTTTTTTCTATCTTGTATCACATTCCTTTGAGGGTTGTGTAGTTAGTCTAAAACAGAACCCCTGTTACTTTGACAAATATATATTGCTATTTTAACAATGATCCCCAACGAACTATTCGGTCGTACTTGTAAGATCTTTAATGCTACACTGCCTCTTTTAAGTTAAATTATCTTAGTACCTATGGGGTTCATTTCCTAAGTCTAATTCTTTGTTTTATTTAGAAAATGAGAAAGTAGAAGGTGAAGCGCTGCAGGAATGGTTGAAATTGGTTGTTGCACCAAAGGAACTAACCATCTTCATTGGAGGCAAGCAAGAGTCTTTTGGCCGGTGCAAGCAGGCTTCTAGGTAAGTGGCTTTGCTCATTGCGTGTCAACATTTGAGCATTACAACGGAGTCAAACCAAAGCTTTCATCAATGCCTTGATGGTGTGATCTTGTCGATGACCATGCCTGGCTGCTACGGGCATCAGCTCCCTTGCACGTTTTTTGCATATTTCAGCGAGGTGAGTTTTGGCCTTACATTTTTAACACTACCAAGTCCTTCCATTGTTTTATTCTCACTACACTTACCAGAGGAAACTTAAGAGAAAGAAATGGTAAAGGTGAAGATCTAAAGCCTTAACTTGTCTCGCCATTCTCGACATTGTGTTTGATAAGTTCGGGTTGCTTTCTGACGTCTGTTCTGTTGTACATTGACTGTTATTTCTGTCTAAAAAATCGTAGCCGGTGGAGTCTAACAGTAATTTGAGTTGTACACATAATTATTCTGTGAAATATAAGATTATTGCACAGAAAAACGCTGGGTTCAAAAATATTTGTCTATAGAATAACGTTGTACGTAGTCTGTTAATAGACGAAACGTGGAACTCAGGAAGCTTCCTTTTGGAGCATTGAGATGAGACCGGAAGTGTAATTTCCTATATCCAAGCTGGACTTAGTCTTTTTGACCCCAATAAGAGTTCGAAACGTATCTAATAAACATAAAATCAATATAATTAATGCAAATATCACGATGTATTCAATATATATATTTTATTCATAATTTTAAAATACTTAATAATTTATATTTTATTTATATTTATGTGATTAAAATAAGAAAACACGAAACATGACATTTATGCGCATCGTATTTAAAAAAAAAATGGCGGAAAGGTAAGATGAACATCAAATTCAAGTACTGGCTGTTGAGAAGAATGAAAAGTGGTGACCGGTGAATGCGTTGAGGTATTGATATTTTACATGGAAGCCCCAAATATCAGTGTCGCTTTCAGATTTCAAGTTTTCCCTGCGCTCCCTTTTTCTCGGGAAACAAACAAGAAGTTACGGTTGACCTGTCAGCTTTTCCTTCAGTCCTCCGGTGAACCTGTATATCTTCCTTAGATTCCCTATCTTTTAACTAAATGTCAACATTAAATTACCATTAAGAATAGACTTACGTTGTATTTGATTCGTAGAAATAAAATTCATATTATGTATAGTTTGGAGAAATAAAAATTCTATTAAGGTTATATATTTATATTTAGGGTGTCATATTGCTGTAATTATTTGGTTCATAAAATGATTATTTTATAAAATAGATGATTATTATTTTATTTTATGAAATCATTAAATAATCATTTAGTGTCTCTTATTTAATAGTTAATCAATGTTATTTTGATTTTAGGCGAAATAAGAATTTATGTTAGAGGATTCGAATTTCATTTATCGAGAATTTAAATCTCGTATTGTTTTATTTCACTGAACTAAACTATTGTTATAGCTATTTCATTCTATTTTTGCTCTATTACATTTCAATAGAATTGTTATTCTATCATAGCTCTATTTTATTTCAGTAAACCAAACACACTTTTAGTAATTTTTGACACAATTATATAATGTAATATGTATAAAAAATATGATTATGTTTTTTAAATTTTTATAATATGAATTATTAATATATTAAAATTTATAATAAATATAAATATTATAAATATAATTATGACTTAAAAATATATGAATGTAATATGAATATACGATTGACTGCATCTAATATAGGCATTTCATAATTTAATAGAAAATTACCAGCTTGAGATCTCAGCCGTTAACAAAGTTGATCAAATACAGACACGTAAATTACGTTTCTCCAATCTCGTGTTCTTGACTGCATAGTGTAACTGCCATTCTACTTCAAAAACTATAAAATAATATCTAACAGAGTCCTGAAGGAAAACGAGCAGCATGAGATCTCAACCATTAATAAAGTTGATCGGATACAATATGCCGACACGTGAACTACCTAGCTCCAATCTCACGTCCGTTGATCGCATAAGATAACTGCCTTTCTAATTCAAAAAGAAAAAACAGTATAAAAATAAAGTATCTAACGGTCCGCCACGTAAGCATGCACTTTTTCATTGCATTGTGAGAGGGGGGGAAAAGAAAAAGAGCTTCTGTTTCTTTCCCCTCTATATAAATGGAAAGAAACGAATGGGCGACAAGTGCCCAGTTGTTATTACTTATCAGAGAGCTCTCTCCAGACTCTGAAAACGATAGGACTAAATCCTTTTGTTTGGCTGGTGAGAAAATATCTTTTTTTTTTTTCTTTTGTTTGGCTGTTGAGAAAATTAAATTAAATCAAATTAAACAGCTTATTTTCTTTTCTTTTGTCTTATTTTAGTTTTCTTTTTAACTCAGAATTAGTTCTAACTTCTAAGCTTGTAATTTTACTTTTTTTTTTTTTTTATGATTTGTATTACTGTGTTATATTTCAATGGGAAAACAAAAGGTTTTATATATTCTTTTTTCTTCTAACTTTTGGTATCATTTTCTGCGATTATAGTTAGTTAATTATAACTGATAATTATAAGTTACAAATCAGCGGCTGGATATGAACGAGAAAGCTACTTAAATATTAATGGAGCAAGTAGTGGAATGCTTTGTGATTATTAATTATTGATTGGAGAAAACTGGTGTTCTTACTTTATTTCTGAAGCAATTCAGATTTTAGTTTATATATATATATATATATATATATATATATATGGAGAGTAATGTTCACTTTTACAAAATATTCATGGTTATACCTTTTCGTTAGCATTTTTGACATATAGATGTTATCTCTTAAAGTTCTGATCGACGTTTCATGCATAAAAATTGATGTTTTTTTTCCCAAAATGCATAGAAATTTGAGGATTCTCAACTCACATTTGGGGCCATCGTGGCCTGCTGTAGGGTATTAGAAACTTGACTAGAATTCTTCTGTTTATCCGATGAAAACTTTGTGAAGTTTGAGATGCTGTAGATCTTTTATCATTCCTAGTAATTCTGATTCAAATGAGACTCTTTGTTTTCTTTTTCATCCTAGATATATATATTTTATGCCATTAGTTAAATTTGTTTGTATATCCACAAATTTATTATTTTATTCTCAAGAGCATGCAACAGTGAGATTTTCTTTTTAATCGAAGCCAACCTTCTTGTGCTGCATTTATCCATTATGTTTGTTGTAGATGTTGCATATATAGTTAATTGTTTGTTGGTTGTCCGGTAATGATTTATTGATAACTTACCGCATGCTTGGTTAATCCAGATCTGGCATCGGTGCATGCTAGCTTCACATCATTTGTATGCAAGAATGGCAGCCATTCTACTCCTACAATGTTTCCATGCACAACCTTCTTACCCAGCTTTGATGTTGTTGGGCGTGTTTCAAACGCTTGTAAGGAGATATGTCCTTCTATGAGTTCAGGTCCTAAAGCAACATTAACTTTCGATCCTCCATCAACCAATTTGGAGAGAAGCAAACAGAGGAAGCATACCATCGATCCTGCTTCCCCTGATTTTATGCCACTTCCATCATTTGAAGAATGTTTCCCAAGGAGCTCAAAAGAATGCAGGTTAATTTGGTTATGTATACGTGTAGCTTGTTGGTTCTGTTTTCTTTCACTTTTGCTCGAATTTTTTTTTTCTATGCATGATCAATCTTTCAGGGAAGTTATTCATGAACAATCTGGCCATGCACTCAAGGTTCCCTTTCGAAGGGTCCATTTGAATGTAGATGAACCAAACTTTGACATATAAGACACCAGTGGTCCTCAAAACATCAATCCACGCATTGGTAGGATCCTCGAGTTTATTTCTAGCTTCTTGCTGTTTTCTGAAGGCTTTAATATCACCTCCTTTTTCGCTTTTTTTTCTTATCCAACTCACCTCTTTTCTCTTCTTGATAAATCTTGACTGTTTGTTTGGATCTTTGCTCTGGTCTGATTCTTCTCTAGTTACTTAATCATTCTAATCCTTTTCCTATATTGGATCTTTTGATATTGTTATAGTTTTCATATCTATGATTAACTGCCAAGTCTTGTGCATCATCTTTAAACAGGACTCCCTAAATTGTGCAAGGACTGGGTTGACAGATGGGAAAGGCTGGGTGCACCAAGATACACTCAGATGTACTATGTCAAGCAGGGAATAATTACCGAGGAAATGTTATATTGTGCTACTCGTGAGAAGCTTGATCCAGAATTTGTTACGTCAGAGGTTGCCCGTGGGAGGGCAATCATTCCTTCCAACAAAAAGCATTTGGAGCTGGAGCCGATGATAGTTGGACGAAATTTTTTGCTCAAAGTAAATGCAAATATTCAGCTGTTGCAAGTTCTATTGAGGAGGAAGTTTACAAGGTTCAGTTGGCAACAATGTGGGGTGCTGATACTGTTATGGATCTCTCAACTGGACGCCACATTCATGAAACCCGTGAATGGATCCTAAGTAACTCTACTGTGCCAGTTGGGATCGTGCCCATCTACCAAGCACTTGAAAAAGTGAATGGAATTGCTGAAAATCTTAGTTGGGAAGTCTTCAGGGACACCCTAATTGAGCAAGCTGAGCAGGGTGTAAATTACTTCAATATCCATGCTGGGGTATTACTGGGATACATTCCCTTAACAGCAAAACGCATGACAGGAATCGTTTCTTGCAGAGGATCTATTCATGCAAAATGGTGCTTGGCGTACCTTAAGGTGAACTTTGCTTATGAGCATTGGGATGACATACTTGATATCTGCAACCAATATGATGTGGCGCTTTCAATTGGGGATGGACTAAGACCTGGATCTATATGTGATGCTAATGACCCTGCTCAGTTTGCTGAGCTTTTAACCCAAGGGGAACTGACCCGTAGGGCTTGGGAAAAGGATGTGCAGGTATCTCATTGCAACTTACACAAGGGTCCTTTTTGCATTCCGTTTATAACAATGTTCAGAAGTTCTGCTCAATATTACTGGCTCTGCATGGTTTTGATTATCTTATAACATCCGATATCAGGTTAAATAAAGTATCAGGTTATGTATTAAATCACTCTGTTTCAATGAAAATATTTCATGCAATATCACGTGATTGGCAATCTCAATTCAGGATTTGTCAGTTGTCAAACCAGAAAAATTGCTTACTAAATAAGCTATACCCTAGGGTCATCCTCTTTTTTTTCATTACTAAGCATTCATTGTTGCAACAACGTTCTTTTATTTTCTGCAAAAATCCCTAAACTAAATGTTTTGTAAATTACATTTATGGCTTGCAATATGAAGTTTTGGTTTTTGCGCTTTTCAGGTAATGAATGAAGGACCTGGACACATCCCAATGCACAAGATCCCTGAAAATATGCAAAAGCAGCTGGAGTGGTGTAATGAAGCTCCTTTCTATATCCTTTATCCTTTGACAACTGATATCGCTCCTGTATATGACCATATCACTTCTGCAATTGGTGCAGCCAATGTTGGGACTCTTGGCACAGCACTTCTCTGTTATGTAACTCCAAAGGAGCACCTTGGGTTGCCAAACAGAGATGATGTGAAGGCTGGTGTTATAGCGTATAAGATAGCTGCTCATGCTGCTGATTTAGCCAAGGGTCACCCGCATGCTCAGGCATGGGATGATGCATTAAGCAAGGCAAGATTCGAGTTCCGATGGATGGACCAGTTGGCTTTGTCACTGGACCCGATGACTGCCATGTCCTTCCACGATGAAACCCTGCCATCTGAAGGTGCCAAAGTGGCTCATTTTTGCTCCATGTGTGGACCGACGTTTTGCTCAATGAAGATAACGGAGTATGTTCGGAAGTATGCTAAGGAGCATGGTTATGGGAGTGCTGAGGAAGCCGTGCAACATGGGATGGATGCTATGAGTGCTGAATTTTTGGCTGCTAAGAAAACAGTTAGCGGTGAACAACTGGTGAAGTTGGTGGGGAAATCTACTTGCCAACCAGTTATGTCACCTCCTCTGACAGGTGAAACCGTGAAAGTGAGTATGGTGGAGTTGTTCTTCGTTATTGAAATTCTAGTAGTAATTATATATTGCATCAAAAATGTTACTCTAGTAAATATTGTAGTCCTGTGATTTCAAATAAGATCAGTTAATGGTAAAACAAGCTAAATCCTATTGATTAGTTGGTTTTTAAGAAAAAAATCAAGCACATAATTTACCTCGTGGACATCAGTATGTCTAGGTCAATGTCAATGTAAGATGATTAATCCCCTGGATGTTTACTTTGTCCTATAATCATCACGTGCATTCCCAAATGGATTTTAAAGTTTTTGCTTAATGCAAATTAAAGGTTGTGATTCACTCCTAGGGAGGGGCAGCCACAGATCCCTGTCTCAGACCGTAAAAACCAAAAAAAAAATTAATAAATAAATAAAGGTTGTGTTTACAGCAAGTAGTATTGTTATTTATTATGAGAACTCAGACCAATCTATCTAATTAACTGTTTTCTTAGAATCCATGAACATTTTACTGTTTCTATTTTTATTCATATATTTATCATATCTTTTTCTTCCTTTATTTCCTGTTCAATAGTTTTCTTCCCTCGCGCCATATGTCTCATCCGGATTTCCTTGCAGGGGTTACATGAATAAAGGGAATGCGGATCCATGGTGCATCAGTAGCACGCTAATAACAGTTATATATATGAAGTCTTTTTACTATCTTGCTTTAGGTGAGTACTGGGTACCAGTTTATTAGTTTGTTCAGCACTTGGGACATATCTATATATTTGTTCTGCTTTTGTCTATTGTGAGTCTCAATAATAAAAAGGGTTTTCCCACAACAAACTTCCATGTACATTAGCATTTACGGTTTTTTTTTTTTTTTTATGTTGTATATTGACGTAAAAAACGCACCGGGGGTGCCTTGAATCTGCTTTTTAGCTCTTGGTATTTGGCGAGGGTGCTGGCAGATTGAGGCTGAGAGAGTCCCTTTGAACCTGAACAGGATAATGCCTGCGTAGGGAGTGTGCCATTTTCTCTTTCCTTTGTTTGCTGTTGCTTGAACAGGTAAAGGACTAAGGAGCGCCCCATGTCCATTGGATGGTTTGGGCTTTAGCTGATCCTCGACTTTTCACTCTGGTATTGGGTAAAACTAAAATTGGCTGATTTAAGATTCGGTGCATTACTTTTTAATATATCTATTATTATTATTCTCATGTAAAGGCACCTTTTATTAAATTTAAAAATTATATTTGTAAATAGTGATTAACCAAATGTTAAAAGAAATTAACTGAAAAGTAATGCAGAACCAGATCTAAGACCCAAAATTGGCAATAGGGTAAAACTGAAAGTGTCAACTTTGCTAGATTTTACATTAAAAATTTGTGGTAAGGTACTTTTTTTTTCCCTATTTGGAAAGAGGATTTGAGTTTAAATATATGAGATTCATTTGTCATTTAATCATGTGTTCAAGTAGTGGAAATTTATCCAAAACAATTTTTTAAAATCTCAAATCTTAAAAACTGGTTGAATTTGATATTTTAGCAATCTTGTGCAATGAAATTTGCTCCAAAGTCTTGTCGTTCTCCTTTTTCTTGCTATTTTTTCTCTAACCCAACATGTTTGGAGCGTGCCTAAATGGATGTTACATTAGTAATCAAATATATTCATATTTACAAAAAAAATTAAAGTTTAAATTCATATAAATTTATTGCTAAATAAAGGCAGTTATAAATCTTCAAGTAGAATTATTTTTAAGTTGTAAAACGAAAGAGAATATTAATAGATACAAAAAATA
>JBBYHK010000009.1:3123974-3137034 GCA_038382065.1 Adansonia grandidieri
CTTAATATATATTTATATATAGATATAAAATACGATGTTTTAAATTAAAAAAATAAATATATTTATATTCCAAATTCACACTAAATTTGAATAATTTATCCGTTGCCTTGCATTCTCTCTCTATATCTACTTTGATGATATCATTGACGCATTAGGTAAAAAATTAAAAATTATTCATGTCAAGACTGGTGTTGCCTAGCTATATTTTGGAGGTTAATTAGCAATTAACTGAGATTAAATCTCTTTCAAATACAGAAGGGCAGAAAAATCTTTTGAAAAAAGTAATGCAATAAACCTGCAATGATTCTCGAAGAAGTTCAAGAATATGGTTGGCAATTGAAGAAATTTAACCAATTAGAGTTGATAATTAATCTAATAGGACACGTCTCAGTCTAATGGCTGCAAGAATAAGTCTTTGCTTAGTACCTACTGAAAAAATTAAAAAAAAAATGAAAAACTTTGCATGGTTTTCGTGTAAATTCTCTCACATAGTTCCTATCAACCAAGGAGCCAACTGACTAAAATTTTCCTAACTACTCTTCCTAAACCTTCCTCATTTTATCACTTTAAAAATAACGTCAGTCTTATCGATCTATCTCAAAAATAACTTCAATTTTGAACTGCCTAGTGCATGAATTCTAGACCTTTGTTCCGATTGTGTTAACATCCTATGGAAATTACACTTTCATTTGTCTTCAGCCTAGCTGCTGCAATAGTTGCTTATGCAGTCTGGTTCAATCTCCTAGCCAGGAGGTTAACTGGTCCGAAAGTATGGCCACTAGTCGGTAGCCTACCATTTCTTTTCATGAACCGGAAGAGGATCCATGATTGGATTGCTAGTAACCTTCGAGCAACGGGTGGCTCAGCAACCTATCAAACGTGTACTATGGCAGTTCCTTTCTTGGCTTGGAAGCAAGGGTTCTACACTGTCACTTGTCACCCGAAAAACATTGAGCATATTCTCAGGGCTCGGTTCGATAACTACCCGAAAGGGCCTCATTGGCAAGCTGCATTTCATGATCTTTTGGGGCAAGGGATCTTCAATAGTGATGGAGAGACATGGTTGATACAAAGGAAAACAGCAGCTCTTGAGTTCACGACCAGGACACTCAGGCAAGCCATGGCTCGGTGGGTGAATAGGACTATCAAGAATCGGCTATGGTGTATTTTGGACAAAGCAGCGAATGAGAAGAAATCAGTGGATTTGCAAGACTTGTTGCTTCGTTTAACGTTTGACAACATTTGTGGCCTTACCTTTGGTAAGGACCCTGAAACGCTTTCTCCAGACTTACCTGAAAACCCGTTTGCTATTGCTTTCGATACAGCAACTGAGGCAACTCTCTATAGGCTTCTTTACCCTGGTTTGCTATGGAGATTGAAGAAGATTCTGGGGATTGGAGCTGAGAAAAGATTGAAGTGCAGTCTCCAAATCGTTGAGAACTACATGAACGACGCCATTGAAGCAAGAAAAGAAACTCCATCAGATGATCTACTGTCCCGTTTCATGAAGAAGAGAGATGCTGGGGGCAACCTCTTTACAAGCGCCGTTCTCCAACGCATTGCTCTAAACTTTGTCCTCGCCGGCAGGGACACCTCTTCCGTAGCCCTCAGCTGGTTTTTCTGGCTAGTCATGAACCATCCAGAGGTTGAAAAAAAGATCATCAAGGAAATATCAACGGTTCTGCGTGACAAGCGTGGTCAAGATCACAAGAAATGGCTTGAAGACCCCCTGGTGTTTGATGAAGCAGACAGGTTGATATATCTTAAAGCAGCATTAGCCGAAACACTGCGTTTATACCCCTCAGTTCCCCAGGACTTCAAGTACGTCGTCCAAGATGATGTCTTACCTGATGGCACGTTCGTGCCCGCAGGCTCAACCGTGACATATTCAATATATTCAGTTGGAAGAATGAAGACTATATGGGGAGAAGATTGCATGGAGTTCAGGCCTGAAAGGTGGCTATCACCAGACGGTGACAAGTTCGATCCACCAAACGATGGTTACAAGTTCGTGGCATTCAATGCAGGGCCAAGGACTTGCTTGGGGAAAGACTTGGCTTACTTGCAGATGAAATCTGTGGCCTCAGCAGTTCTGCTGCGTTACCGGCTTTCGCTGGTTCCTGGACACAAGGTGGAGCAGAAGATGTCTCTCACTCTGTTCATGAAGAAAGGCCTTCGTGTTTACTTGCAGCCCCGTATACTTGCATAGAAGATTGGCGCATTTGGGTTATTAAATTTGATACTATCAAAACTGTGAATGGCACAGAGGATCATTAATTGTTGTTCAAGTGGACTTTGGTGGGGTAATAGAGTGTCATTTGTTTTGATTTCATAAATTTCAGACAATGTTTGCTTGGGTTGTTTAAGGGTACAGTTAGTCATTCAAAAGGAGTAAAATATGTTTGTAATGTTTATATGGATTTTCCTATGCTTTATCTAATAAGTTCAATTAAAGTTACACTCTCAATTTTCAGCTTTCACAATCACAGAAGTACAAGTTATATATGAACTTAAACTTTTAGGTTTGATAATTTTGGCACACATTCGTGCACTCATGTTGTATTTTTTTGTACATAATCGCTTTTGCAAGTGTTTTTAGATCCTACCAAAAAAAGTGTTTGTGAGAATAATAAAAAAAATAAAAGACATTGAAAATAGCAAATTGAATTGATTTGTTAGGATTGAATATAACCTTTAGAGAAATTACAGGCTGTGATGTGTTTTACTATACAAATAAATTCTTCCTCCATTGAGACCTCTAGCAACTTGGCAATTTTAGAGCTATTTGACAATTTGGGATTTTAAAAACTTTTGGCTCCTTGCTTGGGATTAAAGAAAATGGCCAGTAGCTCAAGTCTAAAAATGGATACTTCAACCTCTCCTCCATAATTGACTCATGCTTTTCCATCTTTTGTTGAACTCCCTTAATTAGCTCAAGCATGTAGAGGCTTGAACTGCATCACGCTAAACATCTAAAATATCTGAGAGTCAGTCCAATATTTTCTCACCAGTTGAAAAGAGGTTCCAGACCACAGTTCCAACCAAGTATAACCCAACCGAAACCTTGAAGACGTCATCCCAAGAACCTGAGAATGGTCGATATTAAGAAATGCCTAGTTGTCAGCAGATGTAAAGATTCAATAATATTATATCTAAATAAAGTGCTGTAGGCAAGCAAATATGTAATATGATTCTAGAGACACAATGTAGGAAGGTTTTCCCGATCAGGAAATCCAACTGACTCACTGCATCTTAGCAAAGACGATTTTATTTTATCACTCTCTTTCTGAGGTTAACGCAAATACAGCATGACATGAGCTTTAAGTAGAGAATGCTTGATCAACTCAAGAAACATGAGGGAAAAGGTATTACGTGGAAGCCACTCTACCATTTTTATTGTCAGATGTCATGAGTAGGTAAATTCCCAGAGCCAACGGTGAGCTAAAAATTTTTTTCTGCAAATTCTATGCCATATAAGCCATGATTCATTCATTTCAATTGGGCATATTTCTCTAGTTCATATAAATCAGAAATCAAATTTGATTTTCCTTTTGGTTTCAGTTAGTAACATATATTTATCCACAAGAAAGATCAAGAAGTGACTTCTTACCATGTTGCAGGATGTAACCGGTCGCTGCTGTTCCAAACACCCCTGCTAGTACTCCAGCAGTGTTGGATAAACCAAGTAATACTCCCTGCGAAGAATAAGTAAGAAAATGAAAATTAAAAAAAAAAAAAAGGGAGAATCATCACTTCTCCAAAACCAGGTTAAGAGGAAAGCAATGTCAGGAGTTCAACATAACCAATTCATGTGGCAGTGTTTGAGTTTGAAATGTCAAAACAACAACAATCATTGGTGCTTAGGGGAAGCCTATTTGGAATAAAAAAATTCTATTCCCAGCCATTGGTGTAAGCTTCCCTAATCTAGGACATCGACAATAAATAAAGAACTAAAACTTACAGAATATCGAGGGGCAATATCTTGATGGTTTGAATACAGGCCAGACTGTGAAAATGCATCAGTTCCCTATTCAAGAAAACAAATCTGAAATTAGCCCTGCCAAATGCATATGGTTGATTCAAGCAAATAGTTTTATTTCAATTACATTGGGGGAAAAAATTAAATAACTTCCAAATTGAATTTTACCATAAGCCCTGCCTACATAGGACAGCAAAGAGCTTTAAAAAAGACTCAACTTTCTTAATATTTACAAAGTATCTAAAATGCTAGTAGGCATAAAGCTATTGACATAAATCGAAACTAACGGGATCTGATCAAACCCATCATATATATGTTCATCAGATGAAAATTGTTGGTAGAGTAACAAAGCTACCAAAGCTCGAGTGGAAATTTGAGGAAAAAAGAGTGTATTATAACTAAAGAAAATGCAATATTAATTCTAGGTTTCAAAGTTTTATAAGAAACAAACCTGACTGCATGCCATACACAAAACAGCCATAGCAGGAGAATTGACATGGCTCAGCTGAGTTAGGAAGAAAGCAGGGCCAAGAAATCCAATTGATTGCATAATCTGTGAGAGATGGTAACTATAAACTTAAACAGACTGTTGAATTTAGAAAATTCAATTTAACATTATAGCAACATGGAATCGGCAGAAGAAGATGAAAGAGCATGTATGCACACGCATGGGCTGGTGAGACACAGATCATTAAATATGTTATGAACCAAAGTCATTAGTTGAATGAAAAAAAATGCATCATGAGCATTACCTTTGATGAATGTATATATGACTCTCAGGGAAAGCGTATTTAGAGAAAATTGCGTGATCATAGAAGAAAGAACAATGAAAAACTTCAAAATAGGCATTATAAAGAAAACTAAGCATACCTTCCGAACAGTCGTCACAGATAAGCCTTTGCTCACAAGTGTGTCTGCAATCCATCCTCCAAGATTTGCAGAAAATGCCATTGTAAGCCAGGGTAAAACACATAAGAGCCCCGACTCTGTGAGGTTGAACTTCAGGACCTATAGATGTGTAACAAAGTAGTTTCTTAATACCATGATAGGAAGGAGAAACAATTCTTCTTTAGCAAACGTTAGAAGGAGCATCAGAACATAATCTTGTCGAAGCATCAGTTGACGTTTCAAAAAGTGGGAAACAAAATGTTTTGTAATTTGTAAAGATGGTCAACAACAAGCAACAATGTAGTTAAGGCACAAAGATAGTAATTTCAAAATTTTGAGGAAATGTCTACAAATCGCCCAAATTGAGAAATAATAAAACAAGAACTCATCAGCTAGATTCTTACCCCGCTGATTAGTCATAAATATCTCCCTAACTATTAAAGAGCACTTTATTTCCCCATACAAAATATTGGCAGTTGGTACCAAGAGAAGAGGACGGTGTAAGACATTACTCTTCAACAGTTTACCAGGAAGTTAATATCAAAGGTTTCTATTGACTCTTCCACATTTAGGATGCTTATTAAGCATTTTGAATGCTATGCATTCCAGAATATCAGAGCTGTGTGCATTTACTTGGTGAAATCACTTACTTGATTATAGTACGTAGGCATCCATGTTAAGAGAATAAATGTTCCCCAATTGTGACAGAAATGAGAAGCTATTAGGGCCCATACAGGTGGTTTTGACAAGATTAACTTCCAAGGTATTGTTTTAACTGGCTGCTTGGAAAGACAGTTGGTAACGATAAGCTTCTTCTCTTGAGGCCGAAGTTGAGGATCCTCAATAGGTGAACTGTGAGCCTACAGGACAAAGAAGAAAAACTACAGCATTCGGAAGATATTTTCAAATAAAGTCAAACACTTCAATCTGAATCTTCTTGTGGACTATCGACAGAATCCTTAGACAAAAATAGAACTTAAGATCTTTAAACTAAGAGGTGTGCTTCATTTTCATGTAATACTAATTTATCTAGAATTTGAGCCATTTTAGAATCTGTAACCAACCATGTCAAAGGAAGCATTTACCTTATTTAGCCATAAAGCAAACCAGACTGTCCCCAGAGAACCAAAGGAGTAAAACACCGACGGCCATCCAAACTGATGTATCAAGAAAGGCGAAAATGCCAGGCCAGTAACAGAGCCAAGATACATTCCACTATACACCAATGCTAATGATCTACTCCTTTCGGCAACAGGAACCCATTTGGACAGAATATTATTCATGGCAGGCATGGCAACACCCTGAAAACAAAATCCAACTAAATATCAATACTTTGGCCTTACAGAAAGTTAAAGAATTCTAAGATAAAATTTCAAGTAATTCTTTTGCCTATACAATAAAAGCTGATGAATTAATCAATTTTTCCACAGAGTACTAGTAGTAAAAGAACCAACCTCGCCGATTCCCATAAAAGCACGAACGACAAGTAGAAATGGCAATCCCAATTTAGCAGCAACAGGAGTAAGAGCTGTAGCAATGGACCACCAAACTACTCCAAATCCTAACACCGACTTGCCACCTACAGTGTCTGCCCATATGCCACCAGCAATCTGTCATTAACTACAACTTATTTAGCAAGAAAAACCCACAAAATTTTATACTTTAGATTAACAGAAACCAAGATTTCATCTCATAGCTAAACCAATAAAAAGGATAAAAGAGAGAGAGAGAGAGAGAGAGAAACTATTACCTGAGTGAGGAGATAACCCCAGAAAAAAGATGACTGTATTAAACCAACAGTTGCTGGGTTCCAGTTGAATTCAGCTGACATGGGAAGTATAGCAATGCTCATATTTACCTGCCAAAGAAAATCTGTTTAAAGTTGATAATGCAAAGAATAATAAAATTTTAGCTGAATTAAACTACTCCTAACTATTTATTATTGTTATTCTACTTATGAAACTAATGGTCATTTTCAAAGCTCTTGACTTTTATCCAAGAATCAAAGAAAAGAAAAACAACGTAAAGAAAGGCTTACTCTATCCATATTACACAGCAAAAAGGCTGAAAAACACAAAATAACGATAACCCAACGTTTCGGGAACTGTTCCCACCAAGGAACCGGACTATCCGAATCATCTTCACTCGAAACGCCATCGTTCAATGCATCTCCGAATTTAACCGATTCTCTTATGGAATCGGCGATTTCTCTGACGTCTGCGTATACTTTCCCGCTGCTTCTTCTTCTCCTGCTTCCCTCACTAGAGTTATCATCACTAACTGAAACACAGAAAAAGCGGGAGCCATGGGCGGAGTTAACCCGAACCCGGAGGAGGGATCGGGCAGAGTTAGGCTTGTTCCGGATAGAGATACTTTCTGGTGGGGATTTGGGGAAATTTGGGGAGAAGAGAAGAGCTCTGAAGCTCATGGCAACCTTCCAGTTTCACCACTTCACAAACGGAGACGGAGGGACAAAGATTTTCTTTTAAGGTTTTCAGGAGAGAGAAAATGGGGGCGATTTTTATGGGGAATGGTCAAAATTTCGACACGTGTACTGGGTTGGATTAACGGAAAAACGGATTTTGGATTCCTTTCCTATTTTTCTTTTCATCTTAGACTTGGATTGGGCTTGTCTAAGATGAGCCTATTTCAGATTCAGAAACGAGATCCAATATGCTTGGATTTTGCCGTTTAAGGCTAAAAGTGTTTGTGAACGTGTTGGATCCAGCTTTGGCTATGGCTAGTTCAAAAACTCATTTTACGATTTAAAAATTATTATTATATTAATATTTTAAATTTAAATAAAAATATTTTTTTATTATTAAAATAATAATTCAAATTAAATTAAGTCAATATAAATTACAAAACTTCTTATTTAAATGCTATTCAATGCGGACCAAACTAGCTATCTACCATATAAGGGTCCATTTTGGGCAAAATAATTTTGTTTTAAGTTGATTTTTTTAATCGAATCGATCAATTGTGGTGGCATAGCTGCACCAAGTTTTGGGCCTTCTGGGCAGGATCCAGCATCCAAGCTCAAATTAAGTTGCTATCGGGCTTGAAGTTGGAGGATCCGTGAAACCGACCCACCTCCTTACCGTACCAAAAAGCAAGGCGTGTATTCCGCGCAAAACAGACCAAATTCAAAGGACTCAAACAGGTACTTCGTCAGCACTCAGCAAAACATTTTCAAGGTTTAAAATTAAAATTAAAATTAAATCCAAATCCATCATAGAAAAAAAAAAAAAACTCAGTTTGCATGTTCAATCATAATGGCGAAATTCAGACAACGTTTGACTTCAGGAAAACCTCGGGCGTCGTTCCAGTATACAATATTTCAAAAACAATCCTTAGTTACATTCCTGGAATCTCGCTCTCCCTTCTGCTACTTTCACGCTTCAATTCCACTATGCATTTTAAACTGCCGACTTTCCTACAACTTCAAACAGCTTGCCTTTCTCCATACTTTTGGATCTCTCCTTTTTTAGCTTTCTTTTTCCCCTTTGCGTGCCATCTAAAAAGAATTTTTCTTTTTTTATAGTCAGATTTTCACTTCTTTTGCATGATCCCTCTGCAATCTGTTGGTTGCTTTCTCTTTCATTTCCAAGGTGTTTGATTGGGCTCTGAACATTTCAATTTTCTTTCTATAATTCTCTTTCTATTCAGTGTTTTGCCCTGTAATTTGTTGCTCAGTTGGAGGGATATTGAATTGAAGCTTGAGGGGGAACCAATCAAATTGGTAAACTTCTTCAAATTCTTGGGTTACGTTTAAATTTTTTTTAATTTTCATTCGTTTGCCAATTATTTCATGAAATCTTGGCATTAAGGCTTTAAATGATAGAGATATTCAAAGCATCTGCGTTTGGCACTATTGCTTCATTGAAGTTGCACCAATTTACTAATTTTTGGGGCATTAAATTACTTTCTACTAGCTTTTGTTCATACTTTAGAATTTTTTCACTTCATTGGCAAAGTGTCCTTTGAAGTTCTGGCATTGGCAATGTGGAGCTGAAAAGTTTGGCTGATAATTCCAAATTTCATGTTTCTTTTTCATTTTGTGTTTTCTCACATGCAGGCCAGTGATATGTCTAATATCAAGTTAGATCAGGTTGTCTGCCACGATTCTGATGAATCTGAATTAAGCTCTTGGAAGGAGAAAGTGACGTCAGATGAAAAGTTTAATAGAGTATACGAGATCCTAAACAACATCCATAAGCAAGAGCAAAGGTCGCTTAGCAGTAACACGGCGAATGCTGAGCATGGAAAACTGACTGATAGGTAGAATTACCAAAACATGTCAACTTCGAATGGTTCATTTTTCATTCATCTCTAAACTGCTGTCTTGTTCGAGTTCTCTCCTGTTAAGTGTACTTCATAGTACATACAGGTTTGTTTTGCTAATTGCGTTTCAAAATGAATTTGATTTCTTTTCTTTACCATGTATATTTTGAAAAAAAGGAAATTTCCCACTTTGCTTATTTATTTTACACGTCCAAGATTGAAAGACAAGAAATTGGCTTGTTTAAGATGAGTCTGTACAGTTGATACACTCCTTGTATTATTGTATTTGAATGTTTTAAACTTCAATAAACTCTGTTTGACAAAAAATTTTGATCTGGATATCTATTTGTTGCTTTTTCCATATCTGAAAATTAGAGTTTCTGGTTGTCTCCGAATGTATTTACGGTACTAAACCACTAATTGATCTGTTTGCATTTATGTTGTATACTCTAATACAATCGTATAGAACTATATGGTCAAAGTTAACATTTTAACAACTGACATTGTTGGGTCAGTTTGATGTATGTATCACTTTTTCTTCAATGGATTTAACACTTTCTTCCATCAGGTTTTTTAAAGGGAAGCGAGCAGCAATAGGTGACAGTTTCAATCTTCCATTTGATGGGAACCAAAAACATGCACTTGTATTTGGAAGAAGATCTGGGCCCCTTATATCCGGAACAGCCTACTGCATTTCTTCGTGCAGCATGATATTGCTGAATAAAGTTGTTCTCTCGAGTTATAATTTCAATGCAGGAATATCATTGATGCTTTATCAAGTATGTAACTTTATCTCAATACCAGCTTAATATCGTTCGTAGTATGCAAAAATGTCTTGTCATGAGTGTCGTAAGCAAATTTCTCTCTGCTGTATTCTTTTATTTAACAGTAACCGAAAAGAAAGCAGAATTCTTAGCATCTTCAGCCATTTCTCTGGCAGCGTTACTCCTGTCTGTGGTCACCTTCAAATGTCTCATTTCATGAAAACAGTTAAAAGTTTGTTATAGTGGAAGTTCATTCTTTTTCCTGTATTGCACTGCAGAATCTGATAACTTGTCTAGTTGTTGCCGTATTGGGTCTATTTAGAGCAGTTTCAGTTGAAACGCTCAATTGGAAGCTGATCCGGGTTTGGCTGCCTGTGAATATAATCTTTGTTGGCATGCTTGTATCAGGCATGTATAGGTACGCCATATACTACACCTCTAGCAGATTCCTCTTTATATTATGCGGACAAAAAGTGAAGAAAGTGGACTCCCAACTGTACATTTTGTCTTTGTTTGCGTTTCAGTTTGAAATACATAAATATAGCAATGGTGACCATTCTGAAGAACATGACAAATATTTTAACAGCGATAGGAGAGTATTACGTTTTTCGGAAACACCAAAATCGGAAAGTGTGGACAGCAATGTTTATGATGGTAAACTTACTCCTTGTGTTTATTAGATTCAGGAAAAATACCGATTACTTTACTTCCATGCGAACTGTATGCAGGTTTCTTGCTGTCCCCAGACTTCAAGCAGTTGTCTTGTTGCCTGCAACAGAAATAACTATGTATTCAACAAAAGAAAAACACCATAGAAAATGACCACAATCTCATTCCTTAGTGCACAAATCAAGTCAAAACTCTTCCATAAGTATAAACTCCCTAAAAAAAAAAAAAACAAAAACAAAAAGCAACCCTCTTATAGTGATGAATGTGAATTTTGCGTTCTTCAGAAATTTTAAATCTATTATTACGGAGATTGTGTCGTTTTGTTGCAGATTATCTCTGCTATAAGTGGCGGTATTACAGATCTCACATTTGATGCCACTGGATATACTTGGCAGATTTTGAATTGCATTTTAACAGCTTGCTACTCGGTATGCCTTGAACTTTTTTTTCAGTCCAGTCATGATTTTTGAGATCTGTAATTTCAAGCTTAGCCTATGGAAACCATGGTTCTTGTGCTGATCTCTTCGTATTTTTATGATTACCAAATGAGCTTTATTTGCAATTTGTGACAGCTGACTCTGCGGCGTGTCATGGACAAAGCTAAGCAGGCAACAAAATCGGGAAAACTTAACGAAATGTCCATGGTTTTGCTGAATAATTTGTTGTCTCTACCCTTTGCCATCTTCTTGATTTTCGTTTTGAACGAATGGGAATATGTAATAAATGTGTAAGTGAACACCTTAAATTGCAGTTTGTTAAAGTCATACAAGTTTTTTCATCATGCAAGTAGCATCTTCTGAATTCTGACAATTGCAGTTTTGACTTTCAGCGGTGTGATTAAATTGCCAATGTTTTGGGTCGTCGCAACAGCTAGTGGGTTGCTTGGACTTGCCATTAGTTTCACGTCCATGTGGTTTTTGCATCAGACCGGACCAACCACTTACAGGTATCCGGTTTTGTTTATCATTAAACTCCAAAGAGTCAGACGACTAGTCCTCAAAAGTTGTATGCCTGTTAGGTCATACAGTTCTGCTAATGTTCTTTATGTTTGTATATATAATTTGCAATCAACTCCACTTTTTGATAACATTTTTCCACTTTGTTAATAAAGCAAATAACTGCTACCTGTATTAATCCATATCAACAATTTCATCTAGTTCACTGCGGTACAAGGAGGTACATAGTTATCAATTAAAATCCATTAGGTTAGCAATGATTTCTTTTGGAGGAATGCTTGATACGAAGTACGTTGTGTTTTTCAAATTACTTAGTCTTCAATTCCTCCATTTGCATGCTGCTCTCATCTTCAATTATGTGCGGTGTAACCCTTTGCTTGTGCCCAGACGCGAAAATCACATTAACACGGACATTGCATCCTTGTTTTTACAGCCTTGTAGGTTCCTTGAACAAGATTCCCATCTCTATAACCGGTATCGTATTGTTCAAAGTTCCACTCAGCGTACCAAATATGTTCAGCATACTTTTCGGTAATGAAATCAATCGACTCTGCATTTATTACTAAAGAAATGGTTACGAAACTTTGATTCTCAGCTTTTACGTCAACTGGTGCATGCTGCTTCTTCTTCCAGGTTTATTTGCTGGAATATTCTTTGCGAGAGCCAAAATGTCATGACCCAAGAACAGGACCACCATGTCTGAATGAGATCCAAGCAAACATAGATCATCTATGTCATGTTTGAACAACCAAGTGCATTTGTCAACCTGCAAAAAAATAAATAAATAAATAAATAACAAACGGAGGCATTCTAGGACATCTACAAAACTTTCCAAAGTTATAGAAAACATGTTTTTCAATTTTCTTATTGAGGAAATAGCCAAGAAAAAAAAAATATATATATATATATAGCAATTTTACTTAATTCCCATTGATGTAATAGCTTCCATGTTGTTAATTTGATTCTCTCTGCATTTGTAAAACTGTTCAATTTTAAAGATTTTGTTGAGAATTTGAAAGCTCCGAGTTGTCTAAAATGTTGGGGTAGAATTTATGAGGTTTGGAAGAGATAGTTTGCATATTTATACTAGTTAATTTATTTTGTATTTGCTATGCATATAATAAATTTCTTTTCATTAATAAAATAATAATAATAATAATAATAATAATAATAATATATAATTATAATGTATCCAATAATACTTGAGGGAAAAGGAAAGAGGAGAATAAACGGCTAAAAGGTAAAAGCTACTTAGATATCAAAAGGTGATAAAGGATTAATTCATTTTTTTTTATATATTTGAATCTGAATTATTAAAGTAAAAAAATGTTACATGTTTTTAATATATATTAAAAAATAAATAAATATGATATATAATATTTTATAATTTTATTTTTATCCGTTAATGTATAAGATAATTATCATGAGGATTAAGTGGGTTTTTTCTTGTTTTTTTTGGGGGTGATTTGTAGATCCCGTCAAGCTGGTGGCTGAGCTTAATTTGGGTTTTCAGCCATGTT